>JAAGNO010002404.1:111539-121878 GCA_033439905.1 Ceryle rudis
TGGGTTTTTGGGGTTTTTTTTTTTTTTTTTGGTTTTTTTTTTTGTAGGAAAACCAAGTCATGTAGCTGCACATCATGATGATAATAGTAAGCAGCTTTAGTGGCCTTTCCTGTTGAAGTGCTGCCTCTCTCCCTGACAATTTGGGCATGCTGACTAATGATAGAAAGGACAACTGAGCTGGTACAGAGGAAATACAATGGTATTTACTTAAAGAAATTTATTTTACTGGCTTCCTGAGGAAAACATTTTAACTAGCTTTACTTTACACCTTTAAAAAGACATGATTTTCCTTGTCATCTCCTGACTACATTTGTGTTAAGAAGTGTTTCTGAAGTATGGTTCTGAGTTTGTAAGATGTGGGATTTCATACAATACGGTTCCTTTTGACATCCGTTGGAGCTTCTCTCACTGACATCACTGGAAACGGATTCAGTCATGGGAGTAATGGGAAGGACCTGTGTGCTTTTAAAGCTCACATAAAATCCTTGTAGAGTTTTAAGAATATTCTAACAACCACCCACTTTCACTCCTAGTTACCATTTTCAGGTAAAAGTCCATGGCTAAAGAGCCCATCCTGTGCTAGCAGGTGACTTGGCCTGGCCCTGTTAGAAAGTTACCCTGTTGCAGCCAAGGAGGAGCCGCTGAACTCTTGCATGTTTTATGAGCTTTTGGAACCTGGCAGAGTCTCAGGTTTGCCTTCTACCTTTAAATTACTTGTCTTTTATTTCAGGGTAGAGGGGAGGGGAAATGAGAGAGAGAGAAACATGAAGAAATCAGACAGGTAAACAGGCTTTGCACCGGGTTTTTTAACACTCCACTGCTTTTATTTAAAACATGCTGCTGTTTCTACTTAGCAGCACTGCTGCCAAGCTCCAAACCTGATCTAGTTCAAGCTGCCCCTGGGAGTGCCCTTTACTGAATTTGTGGTGAGTCAGGAAGTATTTCTATCTGCCTTGGTGTGCTCCTGGGACAAGAGGAGCTGAGGAATAGAAGCACTTTTGCCTTTCTGTATCAGGCACTGATCCGATTTGCTCCCATCAGGCAATCAGATGCTCCTTTGGGGGTGACTTACCCCTGTGTCTGACACCATGACAAGCCGGCAGTTATCTTACAGTCTGGGCCAATTGCCTGTTGGTTTCATAGAAAATAAGTTAAAGACTTCCCTTTTCAGGCTCAGGTTTGTGCACTTCCAGTCTGCAGCTGAATAAAGAATTCATCATGCCCCTAATCAAGGGCTAACTGTCTCCTTGCTAGCCCCTCTCCCAGCTTGGTGAGTCCATGTTTGCTAGCAGGGTGTATTGCTTATTTGAAGAAAGGCATTGCAGATGCTCTCCTGAAAGCTGCATGTAATCCTAAATACTAATTTTTCAATTACAAAAGTCCAGTGGAGAACGTGGTGCTCTCTGAGTTATTTCTTTACAGGCTTTGTATGCCATAGCAAGATTAGCTCACATGCATTTCATCTCTTTATGTCCATGATAGACATGGTCCTCTTGATCCTAAATACTCTTTCTCTGCACTTCATCCATCCAGAACATGTATATTGAAAATTCTTTGATTTGTGGTGCAATTCTGAAAATCTTTTCTCTTCCCATCCCAGCTACAGATATATTTTAACATTAGATTTTAAGAGATTATATGGAAAATGACAGACATACCAAAATAAAAGGAGAGTGAATTGCAATACAGACCTTTTCCTTATTTCTCAGATGGTAGGAAAAAAATAAATTCAAGTCATAATACTGCAACACCTCCTTCATTTAATTTCTTGAATGCCCTTTGACCCTTCTTGAGTTGAAAATTTTATGGAATGTAAATAGGTGTAGTCTGAGTACTTTAACTTACCTTTATAACTATGTACACATAACTACTTCAAACTGCAGATGCCAGATTTTTGCTTAAAGATGAGACTAACTTTTAGAGAAATGTTTCTACTGTAATTCTTTGTCCTTCAGAATGATGCTCAAGCATAAACTAACAGTGAGTGGAAGGAGGGAAATTGTATTTCTACCTGTGTAGGACTTGGCCTGTTTGCATTTCTGTATGTGAGGTTATCTGAGGATAATTTTATTAAAAGAAAAAAAGGGGGGCGGGGGGAGGATATCTACACACGTGTGTTATGACAAGCAATTTATATCCAGAACTTATTGAATAAATAATCCTTGTATTGAATAAAATAAAACTTGTGAAAAGCACCCAGCCTGCTTTTGCCATATTCAGAAAAGCCACTAAGAGTGACATAATAAATCGCATCCCTTTTGCATGAAGCTTACTTTAGTGGTGTTGTTTTGCCTGTGATATTTTCATTGTCACATTCATTTTGGTTTGCTTCTTTCTTAGATTGTTTTCAGTGGGCTTTTAACTGCTGCGAATGTACAGTTCTTCCTTGCTGTTTGTTGCTTTAACTGGGGACGGAGGAGAAAGGGTACTTAAATACAGTTGACTGCATTTTCCTCTTTCTGTTTCTAATTCTTTTTTAGCATGCTAATGTTTAAAAGGCAGCAGGCAAATCTTTCTGTCATGAACCAGCACTTCACATATAGCCAAATGGTCCTTGTCCAACAATCATCTTTTAAATCAAGGGGAGTCTTTCCACTGGCCTTGCCAAGCCCTTCTGTTGTTGGGAGGCTTATGTGTTTCGAGTGCTCTGCCAGGCACAGGTTTAAGTAATCCAAGTGCACACTATGGGCACGGCTTTCTGTTGTATCACACCCTCTGCAGTCATTTACACTCTTGTCAAGTCTGGAAGAATGTTTCCTATCGTTCCTTCCCAAATGACCGTGATGTATCTCACAGAGTGTGCTTGCACCAGGGAGTACTGAGCAATATTGGATTGGATCCTCTATGTTTAAATTAATCTTAAATTTATTTTGTCATTGAAGCTCTTAGGACACTTACCAGTCATCCCCTTTGCCCGTGATGTGGTAGGAGCAAGTCTGTTGTGAGGCTTTATTTGAGCATGGAGATAGCTCCAAATGCTCTGTTTGGTGTCTTGCACAGCTTTACAAAGATGTTTATGTTCTTAAAATGTGTAAAATAATGTTGCAAAATGCTGTGCTCAGCACTGAAGTCCCATACTAGTTGTGACACCACGTTATTATGCACCATCAGACTTGAATCTAGGGCAAGGGTACAAGGGAACAGAATAGTCCTAGGGTCTAATAGCCCTCATCTTAACTATCTTTTCAGTGTCTTATAAAACTTTATGAAGATGAGGCGACTGAGACTGACGTTTTAAGAAGTCCATGTGCCATTGCTGGCACATGATGACAGGGCTATAGAGAAGAAATAACTTTCTCCATTCCTTTTATGTTGTAAATAGTTATTTTAGGACTTTTTTTTTTCCTGTTTCTACTTCATTTTTTTTTAATTGTTGGAGATATTAGTAGAACTAGTTAGTACTCTTTAATTGAAGTATTGAGCTCTTATTTAGTAAAGACTTTTCTAACTGTGCCATTTGAAGCACCTGAAAAAAAAGTTAACAAAACCTATAAATCAGAGTATTTCCTCCCCCTAAAAACTTTTCCTGATCTTTAAAAGGGATATAAACCTTTGCAGTAGTAATAAATTCATAAAATCTCAGCTTTTCTTTATTTGCTGTTGAGAATGAAGGCATATATAAAGGTACAACATTTTTCTTGGGTTTCAGTTCTTTCTGTTGAATTAATGTTGACTTAGGAATGTGCAGGTGAATATTTCTTAGTCTTTGTTACTTCCTACCATGTTACATCCTGAAAACTAAAATATGAAACTCTTTCTTCAGCAAGCAATCCTATCAATATCTGGATATACACTTGAGTAAAAATACTTTTGTTTCTCTAAATCAAGCTACTCAAAAGAGTAAAGTCCCCTTGCTAAGTAAAAGTAAGTTGGTTCTGGCCTGTGTAGTATCAGCCTAGTTATTTGCAGGGATACAGTGGGAAGCAGAAGCAATTTCTTTCACGTTGTGCATCAAAGTCCATTCAGATTTCCTAGAAGAGTCTGCTTTATTTCCACTTTATTAAATGTAGTCTTGCTTATCCTCATACCAATTGTGATTGTGTGTGTGTGTTTTCTGAATGTATCTTCCTTTATTTATTGTAATATGGGAATATTGTATTTTGCAGTCTGTAAATTAGATATTTGATTCAATGCAGTGGCAGAACACAAGAGTGTTAAAAATGTCCAATTCCAGCAGGCAAAGCCATGGGAAAGCTTGGCGCATATAATGTTTATATTACATTAAGTACTGTGTTATTGCACGGGATGCTTATTGTTAATGTCTATAGGGAGAATCGGTTCCAAAGATTTCAATTTCAATAAACTGATTATGCAGTTCCACCACATACAATTAGGAATGTAGTAATGAAATGGTTATGAAGTCCCTTGGCATTCTGTAGTTGTTTTTTTTTAATTTTGTAAATAACATCAGGAGCATTCTGGGGGGAAGTGTTTATGTATTTATTTATTATTGATTTTTTTAAAAATACATTTAACATTACTAGTTATTACAAATCCAGTCTCAGCAACAGGAAGGAGATAAGCTGTTTCCACATTATTAAATGCAGGATGCCTAGGGAATTGAGGATGTCTATCCTTTATATAAATATATTAAATATTAATGAATAGTGATTACAGAAATTAATTTATACCTGAATTTAATTTTCTAATAACCTTTCATAGCTTTATTCCTTTGTTACAAACAATGCATGTTTAAAACCAGCCTCTTGACAAATACTTTGGGTGATGTCCACTGATAAGAGTGCTGCATGCACTTCACAGGGTAAGAGAGTGAGCATGAAGTGGGAAGAGTTTGAAGCCAATCAGTGCTCTATGATGGAAGAAGAGAGGCATCTCACATTATCTGAGGGGAAAAATGGGCAACACAGGGAGGCTTCAGACAACTTAGCAAAGGTTGCTGTGTCTTACTACAGGATACACTTGGCTCTTTTGGGACACAGCATCTGTTATCACCTATTCTGAAAACATAAAAATATCCAGTTGGCTGTTTCTCATCAGTTTGTGTGGACTGTTTTGAATTTCAATGGCTTGGTTTTCTTAGGTTTCTCAGGAAGAATGCATGCATTTATCTTGTGCAACTTTTTGTCCCTGTGAGCCAGTTTTCTACTTTTCCACCTGCCAATAACATTTGTCATTGTTTTGCGGTTTATGTTTGCTTTCATTTGAGCTCAGGCCTAGGCACAAAACAGCTCCAGAGGAAAGGCCAGTTCCAATTCTGGCACAGATTTGTTGCATCATCTTGGACAGCTCAATTTTGAGCAAAATCACAGTCAGTCTACTCCTTGTACTATGTTTCCCCATCAGTGAAATAGGTGAGGGACATCTTATTTCTCCTCCTTTTTTATCAGTCTAAACTAACAGATGCAGAAGAGAGATGAACTTTTCTGTTGTTCTGGGTTGCTAGAGCTAAGCCCTCAGACAGTAGTTTAGATGTGAACTTTATCTTACTGTGGCTGACTGGAGACCTTCTTTTTATGAACTCTTTCTTATTGTTGTGGTTTTGTGTTTTTGTTCATTCTTTGTTGTTGCTTGTTTGGGAGCATTTTTTGTTGTTTTGCTTTTTCTTCTATATATTTTACAGGTAGAAGAAACATAGTAAAGAGAGAAGATAGTTCTGCCATATGCACTTATATTTTTCCTGTTCAAGCTTTGCCTGGCTTCGTTTGGGAATAAGACAAATGGATGAGTCTTAATCTGAGGGCTGCCAGAGATCTATGGGGAATTTCTACAGATCTTGAGCAGCCAAAGAGAAATAAGATTTTGTGTCCTTTTCTTTTTGCTGAGCATTTTTAGAATTGGGCCATTACTATCCAACAGGAGGAATTTCGACATTCAGAAAGCAGGTTATCAATGATTAACTACATTTGTGTGATTATGTATCCCTGAAAACTTCAGACAATAAATTCTTTCTCCTCTTAGCAAGGAGATAGTTAAGGGAGAAGACAGAGAGAAATTTAGCCACGGATCATCACCTTCAGAGGACATGGGGACCAGTTCCCACCAGGTCAGCCATGGAACAGAAATAACAATTTCCAGACAGAATGGTGCATGGCTATGTTGTACATACATCAGGGAGGCAAAGGGATCTGTACTGGTAATGCCAGTCGTGTGAGTTGCTTTGCTCAATAATTCTCACTGTGGCTAACAGTGGTAGTGGAGTACATTATCTTCTTTGTCTTAGGCTGATTTGAAACAGTAGTGGTTTCTCTGTCTCATTTGAATTGTCTGCTACAGATCTGAAAACCAAGGCACTTTTAAGTGCATGATAAATTTATGGTAAGAGGGAATTGCCAGATTATAAGGATGATGAGAGCATATCTAAAGAAATGTTTGTCTGAAGCGTATGGAACAACCCCTCCTGTCGGCACAAAGGGAGTGGTTTCGCACTTGCTGGGACCCTGGCAAACAGCACTGTTTGTTTGAGCTCCTCCTGGTCTTTACTAGAAGATTTCTTGATGTTGACATGCAGACTCAAACCTGTGGAAGCCAATGAATGTCTTTTGTATTGCAGTCAGTTATGTTTGTGGCATGTCCTGCAAAAGCAATTTCACTGCCTGTGTAGAGCATCCCTGGCCACCAGGATGCAGCACATTTCTTAGAGAGCACAAGTTCCAGTTGCAGGGCAGATGTACCTAATTCAGGATCAAATCTGCAATTTGATCAAACATGCAAAATCATCTAGATCCTCTTGTTTTGTGTTTTATGTTGTGGTTGTTTTGTTGTTTACTTTTTTTTTAATCATCACAGGATAACTTGAAAAGTCTAAAAACTGTTGAGCACTCAGAACCAGGACAAGCTTCCTGGGAACCCACCCTGAGAGCAGTGTGTGTGTGTGTTGGCCAACACAGAGTTGAGCAACATGTCAACAAAACAATGTGACAGGGAAGACTTCGTACCCATAGAGAGTCTACAGGCTTGAGCATTGATTCAGACAATTGTATTAGAATACAAAGAGCTACTCTGGATCTTATCTCCTGGCCTGCTGCCAGGTTAACTTCCAAGCTCAATGTGTCACGCTGCCAGCCTGAGTAATCTATGCCTTTGTGTGTCCCAAAATACCATCTCTGCTGGCTGTTGGTGAAATGCATGCTGTCCTCTTCGTGAGCAGGCAGACAACCCCTCAGCACTGCTTGGCTGCACTCTTTGGTGGCAAGCAATGTTCCACGAGAAGAGGAATTTTTGAATAAAACTCACATTGTCAAGCTTTCCTACCCTCTGTAGTGAAGTTAGGAGGAACCAAAGCAGTGTCGTACAAGGGTGTTTCAACTGTAAATGATATACATGTCTGAACATTTGAAAGCAAGGTCTTGAAGGCATTTCCAGTTTTGTCTGTTAGAGGAGAATCTCCCAGAACTGGGTTTTGTGGTCAGGATCATAAAAATGACCAGTCCCATATACTGTCAGTGTAAGTCCTTTTATATGTTTGAACTCTTCACATCAACAGATGCTCAAAGATGAATCCGTTTGTAGAAGTAGCAGTTAACATCTTCAGTAGTACTGCTGTTGTAAGCTTCCTTACTCCACCCTGCCCCTGGTCTGCCCTCTGCACTGAACCCATGTGGTGACCCAGATTAAGGAGCTGATCCTGATGAAAAAAAAAAAAGTTTTTGTGTTCTCCTCAATCCAACCAATATATAATTTTCCTGCAGCTCACCACACAGGTGCATGAAAAGGAATGTCAGTACATCATGTTGTAACAGATACATAGACAAGACGCAGAAGTATATGCACCTTTGTGTTTGTTGCAAAGGACATGATGTTTAAGCACAAAAAATATGCATGCAGAAGAGGTTTTGTTTAGCTGTCACTGTAATTGCCATGCTTGTATGTGTCGGCATGCGACTGGTTATACTGAAATTAAACAGAAATGTGTAAGCTTAAAATTGAACAGTAGAACATGTTGATGCATGCCTGCCTAATCTAACACATGTCAGGATCAGATCTATAAACTCCCAGCAGAGCTGGAGGACAGACAGACCTTCACAGAGTTCATCTTTTTGAGCGATCCATTAGAGCTCTCCTGTATTCAGCTGAACTGCATGAATGTCAGAGAACAGTATTTGGCTAACTGGATGTAAATGTAGGAAGTCTAATACCCCTGGACTTGGCCTTTTCAGGAAAAACAAGTACTTGCCAACAACTTCTATGAGAGGAAAAATAGTTGGCAGGGCTTTTTGTGTATTCTGTAATGCAGATTAACATAGTACGGTAATAATCATGTACTGTTTACATATGAAAGCAGAGACACGAAGCCCTTAGAAAACTTAAGCCATAGTTACTAACTAACTGGAAAGACTTCATGGAGCACCATTATTGCTGCTGAACTGACTGACCAGGATAAAAATTGATACTTTGCTAATCGTCCTAGTTCTAATAGAGGTTGTTGCCATTTTTAGTCATGGTTTATTTAGCACAAAATTATGATCAGTGTCTCAGAAGGGAGCAAGACAGTGTGTTCTCAGATAGACTGTCTTGAGTATTTTCTGCAAATGAGCCGTAACAGCTCGATAGAGTTATGAGCTTTTGGGTGAAAGTAGAGTTACCTGGTGACACAGGAGGAAAAGTTGAAAGTCTATGTAAGTCTATATATAATGTAGGGAATGCAAAAAAATGGACATGGGGGAAACTGGGTTCAGAGTGGATGTGAAAACTTCCGAGGCTAGGCTAGGGCATAGGCATTTTGCAGTATTGAAATGTACTTACTATGGTGATGATGGGGTCCAAGAAACTCCAATATCTACCTGGGAGCATTATTATAATCCTGCTGGATGAGGGAACAGGCTATGGAAAATCCTTGCCAGAAGGGTTGCTTTGGCGCATGTTCCTGTTCAGTGTTCACTGCTGTTGTCCAATCCATAGAGGATGGGAACTTGATAAAAAATTTACTGTGGAGCTGGGCTGTTTAAAACAGTCCTTTCTAGTTGGAAAGATGGGGGCTGTCACTTTCAGTGCGTTCCCAGGTGATTGCCTCTGCAGTAGCACATGAAGAGGAGAAGACTGTAAAGGTTTGTCAGATAAGTGAGGCTATTTCAAAACTCCTGACTGTGGGTTGTTTGCTCACTTTGGGATGTAAATTCACTCCTCCTGGCCTCTGTTAGCTCCAGGAAATTGGCCCTCCAAGGCAAACTGAGCAGAAAAAAATTAATGCTAATACTGCTGTCAGCTGATATTATCACATCATTAGTATTTCTTTTTATTTATTAAAAGTGAGTGATAATTCCTTGATATTTACTGGTGTTACAGTAGGAATGCCCTGTAGTTTTGTGTTGCAACATCAGTAAAAGCTATCAAATGAGTTCAAGAAAATGAATAGACCTAGAACCTGTGAAGTTCCTAGAGGAGGTAGGAGAGGATTTTTATCTTCTGGTTTGTGCACTTGTAAAACAAGCAAGTGTACTTAGGCTGAGATTATATGAATGTTTTCATGTCTGCTCCAGAAAAGGTTTGGGAGTTCAGAAACTGAAAATCCATGGTATGTGAGGACTGAGGGCTGACTAAGCAGTGCTCTGGGCATTTGTCTTGGTATATGGCACTCCTCTCATGACCTATTGCAACTTTCCGTAGTATACCTGGAGAATAACCACAGCTGGTGCATATTAGAGAAGCTGGGGATTATTTAAATTAAAATATTGCTTTGGAATTGAGTTGTCTGTCAAAATGTAGGGTAGAAATATGGTGGAAAACTCTATTGGTCCTTTGTGGAGTGTAATTCAGTGAGGAGTGTAATTCAGTGAGATCTGGCCTCCAAATACAAAAGCTCAGTCTTGGCTCTTCTGTTCCACTGAAATTATTTAAAAGTATATTAATAGAGGAGAATGATGGTGATACTTCTAATTACCTCCATTATTCCCATGAATTGTATAAAATTAAATTGGCAAAAGCATTTTAACCCAAAATTTATTTTGAAGTACAAATTCTGCCTGTGTCTTTTTGTCCCAGACTGTGCTTTTACCCACCCTAAATGCTGTAAACCCATTATAAAGTAGGATTTGTGGTGATTATAATCGGACTCGGTACAACATGCTACAACTGAAAACTGCTGGCCAGTTGAGAATTATTAATAAAATTGAGAATTTCAGGAATGGGGGTTGGGAAAGAAAGCTGTCTTTGGATGTTTTTTTCAGCACAACTTTCAGCCTTGCTCAGGGTGGATAAAATGAGATGACATTGGGAAGAAAAGTACCTCACCAGAGCTTGTAGTTATTGCTGTTTTGAATGCTTATGCAGCTGCTCCACTGGAGCCAGATTGATCCATTTCTAGGCAATGGTCATTATATATTGTTTCATACAGAAAATGCAATGCTTTTCTTTTAAGGTGTCCTTTCTGATGGATGTTATT
>JAAGNO010002404.1:123296-143345 GCA_033439905.1 Ceryle rudis
TTTTACCTGGATATGAGACATAAATGTTGTCGCTATTCTTTGCAGTGATCAAACCACTTTTTTTTTTTCCTATCCCTTGATGTGTGTCCCCCATCACGGATCAGCCTGAAGTTCTGATTCAAAATTATTTCAGTGGAACTCAAGCACAGAGGCACACTCAGCATGCTACTCAATGCTGTAGGTAGACAGCCATGAATGCTGCTGTGCCTTTGGTCTCCAAAGGGTAGGCCCTGCTCCCAAGGGTTACAGCATATAGGATGCTCAGACAACTGACCAAGTCTTAGCATTGCCTCTGCCTTACTTGATGATTCTGCCTAATATTTTGTGGAGCTATTCCTAAAAAGGCTGTTGCAGAAAGGTCAACTCCTATTGAAACCATCAAGTACTGGTAGACTTGCTTCTAGATGAGATCCCTTCCACTGTGTTGCTCCCTGTCAGTTCCTAAGTCTTCCACTTGTGACTTAGGAGAACTGATACTTGTGCTGCTCAGCCCCTCGCCTGGCACTTTGCATGCTGCACTCTCCCACTTAGCCAACTGGTATTTCAGAGCAGCTGGGCTGCCAGGACTGCTGCTGAGTGGTCCCAGCGCTTCAGGGTCCCAGTCAGTATTTTAGTGCAACAATGTGTCTCAGTGTTACTATATGGCATGAAATGGAAGTTATGGTAAAAGAAAGTAACTTCCCTGAAAATAATTCTCATGCTGCACACAATAGATGTCATTCTGGTTCTTCAATGACAAACAGAATGGCATAAACTAAAAGAAAATAGTTAAATCCTTAGCCTTGCAGCCTCTCCAAGACCTGAGGGTAGTACCACTCGCTCACTCTGTGCACAGAGGGGTCTTACCCTTCCAGCATAAAGCATCACCACTGGTGCCTCATGCTTATGTTATTTCAGTGAGTCTGCTCACAGGTGAAATTGTTTACTGACACCTTTACAGAATTGAGACAAATACAGCTACTGCAACATGCTCTTCTGCACCAGGGACAGTGAAAGTAGAAGTGCAAGACTCTTTCAAATAAAACTCCCAAAGGAATCCCAAACTGCATAGTCTTCTGCTGCTCGTCAGCTGGATTTATGATCTTTATCTATTTTATAAGCATCTCTTGTTGGTTTGGGTTTTTTTGGCTCAGGTTAACAAAGCATAGGAATATGCTCCTATCCTCTGTTTTAGGCAACTCTGTGGTTAGTCTACAAAATGAAAAGATTCAGAAGATGCTGTGGTACGAAATGCACCTCCTGTGTTTCTCTGCAGACAACCTGGAGGCTGCTGGAGCCATGAGGAATGGGCTTGCATTTTTGTCCCCTGACCACTGCTCCACAGTAATCTTATCCAAAAGCCAAATGCAGAGTTGCGACACATTTCAGCAGAGAACCAAGAGAGCCATATCAGAACAGGAACATTTTTATCGATAACAGTTCATGTGTTTGGCCAGCTAAGGAGAAGGAAAGAAAAAGATATTGTATCTATAAGTCTAAGGCTGTGGGTGTGTATTAAGGACTTAACTCAATTTGAAAAATGCTGCCCAAATTTGTTTCCACTGTGAGTAAAGTGTTTCTAAGCCTCAGATGAGCCATTATATTTATCCAGCATGACATCTGTTAAAATATTTTTGAATGAAGAGCCTGTATGGAGCATACATAATAAGATAGCTTTTGTGAGCATGTTTGTATTCGTGATAGATGAGAATGGCTCATTTGGAGCCCTCCCAATTTTACACTGTTGAGGAGGTGTGCTAGATCCCAGATGAAAACCCCCAAGAAAATGTAATTAGTGGAACAAAATTTAGTGCATATGCCCCATGGCTAGCTTTTACATTGCAGCAGCTTTGCTGTTAATTTTTCTTCTTCTCCGAAGTACTGAAAACAAGAGATTATCTAGTTAGGGACCTAATCACATTACAATTTCAAGCCTTATTTTACAGTGCTTCCATAATTTTTAATTTATTTCTTTCCATAATATTTTTAAAGGGACCCAGTACTTTTTTCATTAAGAAAATAAAACAGCCAAGTTTATAAACTTTAACCTTGGATTGTAATCTGGCAAGACCCACCTAATGGAAACACTCCCACTGAAATAAAATGGTCAACTTTCTTAAGATTTGTAGAACATGGCTTCTGGTTCACCAAGTTTCAGGCCAAAGCAAATTTTACAGCCAAGTTATAAATATTTGAAAAATGGGAAGCATAATGGAAATGCTGACACAACCTTAACCATAGAGGCATAAGCAGCACAGTGCTATAATCTGGCAGTGCAGTTTTGACAGTGGTTATACGATAATGCAATCCAGGCCTGAAGCACTTTTAGCTAAATGTATCAATATGAACCTAATTTACTTAGACCTCCATGTAGTCATTCACATTAAAAATCTCTAGCACTCTGATGTATATAGATCAAGACAGTTTCTTTCTCCCTGATTTATACCAGACAGGTCTATGTTAAAGTACACAATAAATAGGTAGAGTATTAAATTGCTGAGGTGGTGTTTCTTCAGACTTTTCTTCAGACCACCATTTACTAAACAATATCATAAGGGCTATATATCCTTTGGAGTGTTAATATGTAAGCAGAACAAACAGAGGACATAAGAAAGGTGGAGAAAAGTTAGATATATAAGCAAGAAAAAGTGAGTTATTGATTTTATTGACTGGTCTGTTAACTTCTGACATTGCAATAAAGCCTTATTTATTTGTATACAGAAGACTCAATTACATAGATACATATCATTTTAACAACTGGGTTATTTACAGGAGTATTGCAGCTTCATAAATAATATAGACCTACATTTCTTAAGCTTATGTTTATCCATTGTTACCATTGAGGGAGTTGTGGTGTCCACAAATGCTCTTTGGAGGCAAGTCATTAGAATAACATTAAGCAAAACCAGAGCTATTATAGCAATACCTGTGTGAAGTACGCTAATGCGTACAAGTGGTGTGCTTCACAGTGATTGAAATAAAACCTATTGTTTCCTGTATATAACTGTCTTATGGATGTCAATCATACATATTATAGTAAAGGGCTGAATTTTCCCTGGAAACTCTTTAAATATGATTTTAAATGAGAAGATGGTAAGTATGGATATAAGTATTTTTTTGGTTAGTGTTAGTTTTCAATCTAGATTGAGTCTTGAACCTGGACATCTCTTGCTGAGTGAAATCTACTTAGTGTGTTATTTATATAATCAGCAGGTCCAACAGAATAACAAGGGGAGCATTCTGAGCAGTGGTGGTTAATAGAATGACTGTGACCAGAACCTCACTTAGGACTACATACTCAGTAGTCAGCAAATACTACTTCCTCCAACAGTCCTGTGGTAGCCAGTATGTGGAGAGAGATAAGAAGAGGCAAGATGATGAGGGTAGGAGCTTTTTGTGCCTATGTGAGGATACAAGGGAGACATGACGAGGCTTTGTTCCAAAGGAAAGAAGTTATCCCAGAGATCTGAGTGCAGATTCCCTCAACGTGGAGGAAAGGCAACTCTAGAGCCCAAATATTACACCATGTCCTACATATGTATGCACTAAAGATAGGGTTGTGTCAGCTAAGTCTGTGACTGCAAGAGGCAGCATGCTGCCAATACCTGTGGTGCCCCCACTCTAATTGAAGTGCTTCTTTGGTCCAGGACTTCTCTGAATTCTGAGGGCCCAACAATGCTCTTTGTGTGTGAGTTTAAAAGAGATGATGAAGGTCTCACAGGAGCTCTGTGATAGTTGGACACTGAGCCAAAATCTTGCCATTGTCAAATTAGCACCTGATCTTTCTTCATGGTAGCCATAAGAAATAGAAGATGGAAGTGTTGATTATTTCAAACCAGAGCTGTCTGTGTTGCATATCCTCAAAGCTGGGAGCACTAAAAGAAGTTATTAAGAAGGCAATGACAATCCACTTCCATAAAGCATATCGGATCCGCTAAGAATTTGTTCGCTGCCAAAGGACCTGACCTGTAGGAAAGGTGGGACCAGGGTCCTCTTTGCTCCAGGTTCTCTCTGCTCCACTACGGCCAGAAGCATGACAGTTTCTGCCTAGAAGAAACACATCTGTGAGAATGGCACAAAATGCCTGTGTGTGAGCACCACGAGAGCATAGCTCTGTGGCTTCCACACCAGCACTGTCTGCTGTCAGCAAAAATGGGAGTAGGGACAAAGGAGTCCAAACCTGTTTGTATGTACCTCTAGACATTGTAATATTTATTTTATTTTATTTTTTAAATGTAGCTGGATTCTGCTAAAGGGTTGCATGGGTTCAAATCAGATGACAGAGCTCTTACAGAAATATAGTACAACTAAAAAAGTTTTTTCCAGAAGCATTTTTAGAAGGAATAAGTGATTGCTTTATGTCCAACTTCAAATTATGTTTAGTAGGCACGTACACACAGTCTGAGATCTGACATAATCCTCAAAATAAATAATATGACAAATGGAAGCTGATGTTGGTTTTGTATTGTTGTGTAATGGAGTTAGAATAATGACAGGACAATAATATAATAGAATTCTGCAAAGCCCTCACTCTACTTGACTTTAAGTGGAAGTAAAATCTTAGAAATGAGAGGACAATAAAATAATGCTTTGTAAAAAGGATAAAAGAATAATGTTACCTAAGTCTATTAGTGACATAACACACTATGAATGCACTTAAATTAATAGAATCTTTTACCAGTAGATATTTTTCAATTACTGTAATGCTGAAAAAATAAACAGAACTATAATATAAAAAGGAAAGGGATGTAGGATAATTTGTTTAAAAATATGTATCTATATAGAGAGAGGCATACGTATATGTATGAACACAAGCATTCTCATGGATTAGAAACACTTTGTATATTCTGTATAATTTAATCCTGTTAGGATGTATCACAGTGCCCTCTCTCACTCTTTCAAACAAGTTGCCTGCCACTTTGGCAAAGCTAAGTTGTGTGGCTTCTTTCTGCTTTTTTCCTTCCTGCACGGTGTGTTGTTACAAAGAGGTCTTGCCATGACAAGGCGTTACTAACTAGGAAATCTTCTATGCAATGTAGCTGTCCTAGGATAGATGCCTGTTACGTGTAAAGCTTTTTTAGCCTGTGCTGTATTCTTAAACCTTTCCTGGAAAACTGATCCAACACACATGACATCTGGTGAGAGTTTGACTTGAATAAAGGCAAGGTCTACAAGAATAGTATCCAAATGTTTGTAAACTGCTTGGCTATTTCCCTGCAGGTCAGTTTTAGGATATTTTTAGTGTGTGAAAGACCATCTGAGTGGTTGCTGCACAGTGTTTCACTATCGTTGTCTGGTAAATAGTTGTTCAAATTCCAGAGGCAGGCAGGATGGTAATGCTGACTACTAGTTCTTCAGGTCTTTTTTTAATATTTTTAGCTTTTGTTCTACAAAGGAGGGAGGGAATGGAAATGGGGGACGAGGTAGAACCAAAAGCCCTTGCTGTATGTTTTAAACTTGGTTTAGCAATGGTCAGTTTTGACATGGCTTGCAAGATGTGGACAGTAGGCTGAATGCTCTTTAAAAACAGATAAATATAAAGTGTTTGGGAACTCCTGGCAAAAGCTCCTTGTAAATACTTACTACAATTGATTTCAGGCAATAATAAAGAGATAGAAGTTAATTCAGTTGAGGATTTACAAGATCTGGAGGCATGCATACCATGAGTTTCTGCAGCTCCCAGCCAACGCTTTCATTTTAAATAATGGCTCACCCTGCTGAGCTACATCATGAGAACTTGCTGCAGCACAGGCTGCTTTTGAAGGGGGAGGGCTGTTGAATTTTTGTAGCTAGGAATTTCTAAAGATATATCTGCAGATAAATAGGTTTATAATGTAGACTTAGCAGTTTTGTGATCTAGTCTGATCTAGGAGCATGATTTCCTGCATACAGAGTTGCTGCCACTGTTAAGGTTTCCTCCTGGATCTTGACTGGACTCCTGCAGTATGCTGCTCTGTGGGACAGCTCTTTCAAGAGTCTCAATAAAGTCTGAACAGCTGAACAACCTATAATGAGACACCTGATGGAGCTGCCCCACAGGGTTGTGTAAAGACCACAGCAGAGAGTGTGAAATTGTTAAAGACACCACAGGGATGAAACCAGAAGGTGAACTCAGTAGCAGGAGTGATAAACCACAGTTGCTTGACCATACTTGTTGGTCAGGATGCTCCAGTAGGCGTTTACACATATTGTGAGGTGCGTTTCGCTGAACGCTGGCTCTTCTGAAGATCTAAATGCCAGGTGCTTTTACTGGGTTTAATTGAATGCTTCCTCCCTTAACTGGATATTCCTCACTCACTGAACCAGGTGATTCAAAATTCTAAACAGGCTCTCATAGGACTGGTAAGACACTAGGTTCATTCCCTCCCCACCTTACAGTTTTTCTCTTCAGTCCCTGGAAGGTGTCAAAGCTGTGAGTTACATTTCTGTCATCAGCTACCCACCTGTGCCCTATCCTTTGTAAATAAGTATATTAATGTAAATTATAAAAAGTAAAAGATGTCAGACACACTACCCTTTTGTTCCACCCAGAAGCCTGAATTACTGTGCACCAGAGGCTGTCCACATGTATTGCCTGGTTTTCAGTAGCCTGTAGTGCCAGCAGCCAAGCCCATAATACATAAATTGTACAAGGTTCTCCAGGCAAACAGCAATGAATATCATTATAGTCTACCTTATTCTGGGGAGGGTACAGGAATCAGATGGGGAGGGCGAGCATCAAGAAGTTGGGCTTTTGGCAGAAAGCTTGCCCTCTGCCCTGTTAGGAATAACAATGCATGCATAGATAAATGCTGTAAAGAATCATAAAGAAATCTTAGCTATAAAGATGGCAAACTGTAGCAGTTGTTCCAAAATAGATGTTCTTTAACATGCTCACTCTTTGGCATTTAGGAAGCTTCCAGAGATGGAAAGAAAGGGAAGTTTAATTTAGAGAAGCCTCTTGCCCTTCTTAGCTAGGGATCAGCTGCCCAACATGAAATAATAATGCATTCAACTGTCCATCTTCTTGTAAGTAACCTTTATCATTGTTGCATTCACCAGCACTAACAGCAAACAGCAAATATGAAATGTTGTATAAATTTAGGGAAAGCTGATAGGGTCTTTGTGACTTTAATGTGATTATATTTGTGCTAATGCATACAGCATAAAAGAAACTAGAACTCTCAATATGAAGGGTCTAATTCATAAAAAATGTATGTACCATTAACAAGGGATTTTTATGCACTGTACTGAGGGGGTGAAGAAAAACAGAATGAGTATTTTGAATAAAGAACATACTTTTGCAATTATATCCCTTCACCTTTTCTGCAGCAGTGATGCTCCTTTTCTCACATGAAGTATCTGAAGTGGAAGAATATTCATATAGGCACCAATAAGAAGAAAAATTTCACTTTGGAAAAAGAGAAAGAAGAGATAAGACAATGAGAGAGGTGCAAAAATAAAGATGGGAAAGAAGAAAATTTAAGGTGGTAGGGAGACCTGGATTTTTTCATTATCTGTGATTTTTGTGCCTCGGAATGGCAGGGATTTTTCTTTGGTGGTAAATATAACTGGTGGTTGCCCAGATGTTCTCTGTGACATGAATCACTTTAATAGCCTGATTTTCATTACAAACAGTCATGGAGTTTTAATGTTACTAGTCCTGATCCAGAAAGATGCAGGTGCGTAAATACAAGCCAGGCTCTGTGCATATGGGTAACGAGCACAGTGATTTTGGCTATCTTATGTTTCTTGCGGGAGAAGATCCTTTAGGAGAAAATATCACCAGGGACCAGGCAAAGGCGAGATTTTTGTGCTCTGCTGGCAGAATGATTTTTGGAGCTCTGCAGTGATTTTGGTAGCTTTACAGTAGCAACTGCGTGGCTATTTCAGATAAGTATAAAACTGTGGGATTTTTCTTATTTAAGTACTGAATGATGCAGTCAGTAAAGCAAATCTGCTCTATTCATTCTGCTGTCTAATTCAATCCATTTTGTATGCAGGAATTTTAGCTGTTCTGTACAGGATATTGCATTGACATATATGTCAATATGGTAGATCAATATGGCATTTCCTTATCACACCACAAACATTCTTAAAAGTAAACGAGAAGAGTTTTATACATAGGTAGGGGAAAATTAAGAGTGAGAGTTCTGTAAATTGAGACAATCTCACATTGTGGAAGATAAGTACAGTACTTTTAAGTTGTGCTAAAATGACTGAACAGTAAAATAATGATATCAACTTTGCAACATTGTTAGGTTTCAGAGTTAACAGGTGCTCGTGGTAATTCTGTGAACATACAGTTCTCTACTTGTTTGGTTTTCTTTGTGAGGCTGAAATCACTGCCTAAAAGAAAAAAATAATTTTGGAATCTGAAGTAGAAGACAGCAGGAAAAGGTAAATTGCTTGATGATCTGTGGGATAAGCTGATACTTCGAGAAGTTTTATACCATCCAGATGAGTGAATTGTACACCACATCTTGGTCATGGATTGGGAGAAATAATTGACAAATTATGAGAAGTCCAAGCTTAAATTCATAGCTTTCAATGCGTGATTTATTATTCTCATTTAATTTCTAAGCTTCATTTTCTTTGCTGAGATAACAGGAATAACTTCTCGGATAACCACAGGATTATACTGATGTAGAAGGGTTTCAGCATAGAATCTCAATTTTTCTCTCCTGCAAGTATTGTAAAATTTAGATGTGTTTGTGAAAATCTGTGTAGCTATCAGATTACTAAGGTTTTACAATGAGGTGATTTGGAAAAGCTTCCTACCTACATGTCCAGCCTCTGAGGTAGCAGGAAAATAAAAATAGTGAAATTCAGAGCCACGATATGGTCCTTTGTGGCAGAATGATGATTTTGGTGAAGAAATGTTAGGGTTTTTTCATGAACAACTGCATCTTTTTCTTTCAGCTATAAAATTTTGCTCAGCAAGATTGCTACTGGTACAATTGCTGACAATTAAGGATTAATTTAATTGAAGGGCTGAATTACTTTAATCAGAGATGGTGGACTTTTACACACCATACCTGATACTTTGAATAGTATCAGTTGTTCTGTTTAATTTCTTCTAAAAAGTTTTGGTTGGTTGGTTGATTTTTTTTATCTCATGATAATATGACTTAGGATCTAAACTCAGCTCTGTTACATACTCAGACTGTGAGCTTATTAGTTTTAAAAATGTAGAACTTTTTTCTCACAGGAAGTGTTTTCACTGTAATGATTTAATTCTGAAAGCTGTATCTTTAACGTGAGTTGGCTCAGTGAGGAAGAAAAAAGTCTACCCTTGATTTCTTACTGTTACAGTTACTGACATATAAATACAAGTAATTTAATGCACATTGTGGAAATGTATCTAAGGATTTTAATAAGAAATGTTGCTTGAAATGCTGTGTTCTTTTATTAATGTTGATTCATTTAAATATTTGCTTAAATGGGTACCTCGGAAGGATTTATGGCTCTTGGAAGAAGGGGCAGGCCACACATGATGACTACAAAGATGTAGTGAGGCTATGCAGGGAGAAAATTAGAAATTCCAAAGACCAGTTAGAAATTAATCTGTCTTTGGATGTAAAAGACAACAAGAAATCTTTCTATAAATATATTAGCAGTAAAAGAAAGGCAAGGGAGAGATACCATCCTCTATTAGATGCAGGAGTAAACATGGTAACTAGGGATGAGAAAGAGGCTGAGGCGGTTAATGTTGCCTTTGCATCATATTTAGTAATGGGACCAGTTGTAATCTGGGAATCCAGGCCCCTGAGCTAGAATACTGAGACAAAGAGTAGTATGATTCCCCCCCGCAATCCAGGAAAAGATTGTCTACAATTTGCTACACCACTTAGATGTCTATGGGACTGGATGGAATTCACCCGAGAGTTCTGAGAGAGCTGGCAGAGGGACTCACCAAGCCATTTTCCATCATTTTTCATCAGTCATGGCTGACTGGGGAAGTATCAGCAGACCGGAAATTAGCCAATGTAACACCCTTCTTTAAGAAGGGCTGAAAGGAGGATCCAGGAAATTACAGGCCTGTCAGTTTGATGTCGGTGAAGCTGATGGAGCAGATCATCCTGAGTACCATCACACAGTACATGCAGGACAATCAGATGATCAGGCCCAATCAACATGGGTTTATGAAGGGCAGGTCCTGCTTGATTAACCCGATCTCCTACAACATGGTCACCTGCTCAGTGGATGAGGGAAAGTCTGTGGATGTTGTCTACCTGGACTTTAGTAAAGCCTTTGAGACCACCTCCCACAGCATTCTCCTGGAGAAACTGCCTGCTCGTGGCCTGGATGGCCATATGCTTCGCTGGATAAAAAACTGGCTGGATGGCTGGGCCCAAAGAGTGGAGGTAAATGGAGTTAAATCCAGTTGGTGGCTGGACATGAGTGGTGTCCCCTGGGGCTCAGTGCTGGGGCCAGTCCTGTTTAATATACTTACCAATGACCTGGATGAGGGGATCAAGTGCACCCTCAGTAAGTTTGCAGACCAGGCTGGGTGGAAGTGTTGATCTGCTCAAGGGTGAGGAGGTTCTGCAAAGGGATCTGGTCAGGTTGGATCAATGGGCCAAGGACAATGGTGTGAATTTCAGGAAGGTCAAATGCTGGATTCTACACTTTGTCTACAACGACCCTCGGCACTGCTACAGGCTGGGGGAGGAGTGGCTGGAAAGCTTCTCAGCAGAGAGACCTGGGGGTATTGATTGATAGCCATCTGAACATGAGCCAGCAGTGTGGCCGATAGCATCCTGGCCTGTATCAGCAATGGTGTGTCCAGTAGGACCAGAGAAGTGATTCTACCCCTGTACTTGGCACTGCTGAAGCCACACCTCAAATACTGGGCTCAGTTTTGGGTCCCTCACTACAAGAGGACACAGAGGTGCTGGAGTGTGCCCAAAGAAGGGCAACAAAGCTGGTGAAGGGTCTAGAGCACATGTCTTATGAGGAGTAGCTGAGAGTTTAGCTTGGAGAAAAGGAGGCTGAGGAGAGACCTTATTGCTCTCTACAACTGCCTGAGACGAGGTTGTAGAGAGGTGGTGGTCAGTTTGTTCTGCCAAGTAACAAGTTATACAATAAGAGGAAATGGCCTTAAATTGAGCCAAGGGAAGTTTAGATTTGATCTGAGGAAGAATTTCTTTACTGACCAGGTTGTCAGGTACTGGAATGGCTTGGCCCAGGGCAGTAGTTGAGTCCCCATCCCTGGAGGTTTGTAACAGTCACGTAGACATAGTGGTGAGGGATATGGTTGTCAAGGGCTTCTCAGTGTTAGGCTAATGATTGGACTTAAAGGTCTTCTCCAATCTAGGAAATTCTGTGATTCTGTGTTCTTCTGATTATCTAAAATTAAACCTGATCCTTCTTGTTTTTCAAAACTGAGTACTAAAGAGAGGTGGCCTAGCATCTGGTTCTGATACAAACATGAGACACATTGAATTCATTCTTGAAGACCATGAGGAAGTTATTTATATCCAGATCTTTTGCTGAGGCAAGTCTTATGCTGTGGTTTGAGCAGTGGCTTTAAGCAAGCTTTAGTGAAGAGTTTGAGAGGAGATGCCAGTGTGCATTGTGCCTTTGAGCAGGCACAAGCATACATCGGAAGATGGACCAGGAGATCTGGGACAGAGCTGAATGTATGTGTTTAATGCACTCCGTCATACGTCCTGTAATGCTTTTCAGAGTAGTTGTGCCAGTCAGCTGCAGGTTCCCTGAAAGCATCAGGACATCATGTGAGAAAAGAGCTACAGGGACAGACAGTGCATCTGAGTGCAGGTTCACCTTGCTGGAGCTGCTGGTAGCCCTGGAGCAGATGAGGAGTCACAGAGCAGTTCTGTGTTTTGACCCATGCTTTCCTGAGCAGTGTGACTGCAGCTGAGGAAATCTAGGTGCCTAAACAGCACTGACTTGAGAATCTGGACCCAAGTTCCTCTGGTTATTCACTGCTCATTTGTAAAGTGGGGATTAGCACATTCCCTCCTCCATGGGACACTGGGAGACAAAGTCAGTTAGAACTGAATTACCTCTTGTGTGGCTGAAGATGTGTAAGAAACAAAAAAGCCTGTCTGTAACTAGTGCATTTACAGTTGTAATTTTATATGAGGCTCAGAGGCCTTGGGATGTGGACTTTTTTCCCCCCTTCTGATGTTTCTCTTGTTTTCTCATTTAAAAATAGGTATTGTTCAACAAGGGTTTTTTGCTTGGTTTTGGGGATTGTATTTTTTTTTCTTTTTTGACAAGGGGAGAGGTTTGCCTTTGTTTTACTTAGGTTTATTTTAAATAATATTTTATTTTACAATGTTTACAGTGCACTTCAATTTTTCATTGTTTCATGCCCTTCCAGCCCTTTGGTGGGATGAGAGGTGAGT
The DNA here is from genome assembly GCA_033439905.1 of Ceryle rudis. Lineage (NCBI taxonomy): Eukaryota > Metazoa > Chordata > Aves > Coraciiformes > Cerylidae > Ceryle > Ceryle rudis. The sequence goes on from JAAGNO010002404.1 coordinate 135,632, forward strand.
GTATGTATTATATAATTTATAATTAATTTATGATGAATCACATATGATGAATACTGCTTATTAAATATTAAAGCATTGTCTACGGTCATGGCCACACCATGGCAGTATCATTCCTGCCTCTTCATATGGTACTGCTGAGCAAACTTCTTGACTTAGGCTGTGCTGGCAGTGCTCAGTTATAAGAGAAGTCTTATCTCTCTGCCTGGGCTAAGGAGAATTACTTCCCTTTCCACAGTAGGTGCCCTGTTACTGCCTTCTCCCTGTCGTTTGTGCACCAGCAATCAGATGTGTAACGAGACCACAATCTCTCCAAAGTGTAGCTGAGAAGAGAGGGTCATAGAATCATAGACTGATTTGGGTTGGAAGGGATCTTAGCTCCTCATCTCCATAGGGACTGCTATGAGTCCTGGTTCCTTGCCACCATACCCCTCACTGACAGAAAGCTGAGCAACATTGGAGAATACCCTACCAGGAGGTAGTGGCCTGGACCTGGAAGAGTGGAAAATCTAGGCTAGACTTTGACAGGCCATTTTCGTTAGTGAGGACTGGAATTTGGACAGGAGAATTATTTACCTGCAGAGGTCATTCCAGCATCTGGAACTGATAAACTCCCAAATAAAGGCAGTAAAACAGAGGGGAAAAACAATGCAGGGAATTTTGTGCTGCCAGTTTAGGGCTGTGGTCTTAAAGAAGGTATTTTTCCAAATTAGTAGCAATGAGTATGTGAATCAGAAATAGTAGCTGTGGCAGAGAGCAATTCCAATTCCTCAGATCCTCTGAAATCAGAAATCCACGCAGTCAACATTATAAAGCAGAAAAGGAGCCTTCTACCAGTGTTTTGTGCTATGCTTTGCCTTCCTGGGAGCTTTGACCTGTCAGCCTTGCTGAAGATAGCGTACAGCAAGGAACAAATGCTGTCACTGTGTGTGATGCAACAGAACTTATCCCTGAAATCCTTGCTTCGCTGTATTTACTGCCAGCCCAGCAGGCAGGTTTTCCTGTGCATTCCGAAAAAAATCCTTCACTCTTCAGTAACTGTTACAGCAAGTAGATTAGAAGGGGCATGAGAGGAAATATGAGAATTTTGGTCTGAGGAAATAATCCATGCTGTATTCTATAGGGTGCCATGTAAGGCCACATTCATGGACACGGAAGGGTGTGCTGTTTTGCTGAGATGCTTGTGTCGTATGAAAAGTGAGGGAGAAGCAGCAGGAAGAGCATTTGAGCACTGAAATAAAAAGATACATCATCTGTGATGAGTGACGGTATGAAAGGAATGTAATCCTAAGCGATTCCAATTAGTGCAATCCAAAAGGAAAGGAGCGTAATTAATTTTCGCTTTATGGTCCTGTATAACCCACTTGTAATACACACATCTTGTGAGATGAAATGTTGCAACATCCTTAGGGTACAGAAAACAGGCATTCGTAAGATAGCTGCACCATGGAAAAAAAATACCGAAGCACAGGAATATATCTTCAGAATTTACTTATTTTCTGAAAGTTCAGGCTATAGTAATTGCAATAAAATCTAATTCTAGTGAATATTTGACTCCAGTTTTATTCTTCTCCCAAAGCTTTCATAGGACAATTTAATGATGTGACAGACTATCAGGAGCTTGTTTTAATATTAATTAAATCATACACAGACAAAATTCTCAGCCCTTAAAATTACATAAACACAACTGACTTATAAGATTTGATCTTAATAGGGAGTGATATATTCATTGGTATTGAGTCTTTGATCTAATATTACTTTATACATACAGCTGTGACGAGAAGATTAAAAAAACAAAGCACCATAACAATATGTTGAAATTACCAAAGGTAAAAGCATGTTTAGTAGTGTAACGCTTTATTTTTTATAGGAGGAACCCATACTGAAGAAAACCTAATTTTGATTTTAGCAAAGGCAGCAACATCAAGATTATAATGGATTTGAAAGAAGCAGTTTTCATTGAATCTCTTGTATCTAGTTAAATTTCTTTCTTTTCAGGTAACTCAGATAAGTAAATTGCACATAAAAAATTTAGTGACTGGGTCTCTGTTTGCATGTTATTAGGCAATTGTTGGGAGTCCTTACCGATTATAGTAGGTCAGCTTATTCTCATTATTAAGTGACAGTGGCCATTAAAATGCCAGACTTTTTTTATAGAATTCAGTTTATAAAATGCCAGCAAGCCTGTATGTTTTTATTAGTTCTAAATCAGATACTTCAATAGATAATTTGTAAGTATTCCCAAAGCAACATCCATTTCTGACTTCTTGAGACCACACAAAAATATTACAAATTAATCAGATTTTCAGATTTCTGTGTTATAACTCTGCACATTTATTGTTTAATCTTATTCTAAAATACTGTTATGATTGACACATTGCTGTAGAGATAGAAGTCAATTGAATAATATGTAGCAGTCAATTTTATTTGTACCTTAATGTGCTGAAGTTTGGATTTTTTTTTCTCACATTTCCATTATTTATAAATCTGTCCCCTTGGAGAATATATAGAAGAATTTGTTTTAGATTAGCTGATAATACCCTCTTTAAAATTTATAAGTATGGCAGAAACATATCCTTTTTTCTTACCAGGGTGTGCCAGTAAACTCAGTCTGAATTATCTTGCACTTGCTATTCTATAAGACAAACATTGGAAAAGAACACCTCATGAAGGTTTACTTAAAACAGAATTTCAACTACTCATCAGAAAAAAAAAAGTAATGGAACAGTGGCTATTGTACCAACCAGGAAACCTGATGCTGATGCCAGGGTTTTCTTTTTAGGAGACCACAGTGTTCTTGCAGCTACTTTTGCTACTAGCTGTCATTCTTTTCACTTCAAAGATAAATGTGGGCCTGATTGTGCCACCAGCACTGAAAAACTTTGTGAATCAATGCAAGTCCTTCACCTGGAGGAAATGGAGGTTTGGACGTAATTTTGAAAACGTCTTGGTGCTATCTTACAATGGATAGGACATTTTTTCTTGCCCTTTTTCCTTTTCAAATCCGTATTGAAGACTTCAGCGGAATCCAGTAGGTCTGGACTGTGTTCTGTGCCTAGCAAGTCATTAGTGCCCAGCATATAGTTCAATTGTTGAATATTGATTGGCTCAATAAATGTTGGAAATCCTTGGTTTTACAGAATTTTGCTTGCCCCCCACATGCAATTTAGAAAACAAGCTGTCATTTGGAAGCATACCTGTTTTCAGTTTTCACAGTGCCTTTTTATTGCACATAATACAGTCTTTGCTGCCTGAATAACTGACAAAAGAAAATACTTTATTAAGATACAAAGTAGATGTGACTTGATTGTTTTTCAGATAACTTTTGCTTTCAGGAATTAGAATGGCTGATGCTCACCTAAGCGTAAAAAATGCAGTTCCCACACATGCGGAGTGCTCATGTACTGTATGTAAATTGATGTATAATGCAGCCCACATTAGCTGGGTTGATGATAGCTTCAGTTTCACTGCTGTCAGATTTTCATAGCTCCTTGAATGAGTTGGCTGGTCTGAATGAATGTTAGCATAATTTATGCAGCTGATAAGTGATTTGAGTGCTTGAGTTATTGATAAAGCACTTTAACATATCATTTTCGGCTTGATGTTATGTGACATCAGAGTAGAAGGTAATGTGGCAGTCCCCAGGCTTGATATTAAAGTCAATCTGCTCTTTGGATTTCAGAGGCCAGAGGAAACACAGCACTGCCTGACACAAGCCCAGCAGACCAGCACCAACCCAGTCAGTCCCATCCTGCGTTCCCTGTTGGGCCTCAGGTCAGTGTCTTTCCTTTTGACTAATTGAGACTTGTAATTTGATGAAAAGTAAATAACTATGATTGATCATCTTTGATCTGTGTAATGTAGAAAATGTGATTCTGTTTGGCTTCATTTAGTGTTTAAAAAAAGGGAGCATGTATGTATTGTGTATGTTTTAAAAGTTATTTGTTTGGAAAATTGGGTTTTTCTATGTTTTTCTAAAAACTTAAGCAATTTTGCATATTAGGAGGTTAAATTATTTGAATTTCTTATCTAAGTTATTTTTAAATGCATATCATAATATAATATTGAAAAGCTTGTGTAATTTTAATGAAACCATATTGGCTTTGATACCTCTGCCTGTCACACACAGCTCTTGCATTAGTAAAGGCATTTCATTATCTTTTATGCCAGGTATTTATTTTCCTTAGAGAAAAATGTAGGCATAATAGTACAGCACTCTATAACATTTTAAAAGATTTCCCTGTTGCTTCCCAATTTGGCCCAAGTTCAGCCATACTCTAAGAAGATACACAATGTTCTTTCACTTCCCAGGACAGTATTGGTCCACAGTTTCTGGTAATAGTTATTTTAGTGCTTTCTGGTTTTAGTAATCAGTATGCAACTGGGAAAACGTGGGAAACATTGACATTCAGGTACTTACAGGCTGACTTGAGTTAGGCCTTCCTGTGTTCAAAAATTATCTTCGGTGCACGTGTAAGGAATTCTCCGGTCTAGATTCAGCTGGGATTGCTACCATGCTGCATGACTGTAAGGCTTAAAGCTTCAGCCTGTCAAGTTTGTCAAAACTTTCTGCATTGATGAAAATGTATGCTTAAAGATATTGGAAGCAGTGTGTATCTCTAATGCAACATGGAAAGACCCCAAGCCAGAAGAGTTTTTTAAGTATGTACTACTGAGCTGTGCACAGTACAGTAGGCTTGTTTGCTGTGTTCTGTTTCAGCCATTACTGACAGCCCAACAGTTGGCCTCAGCAGTAGCAGGGGTGATGCCAGGAGGCACTCCAGCCCTGAATCAGCCCATCCTTATTCCTTTCAACATGGCTGGGCAGCTGGGGGGACAGCAAGGACTCGTCCTAACTCTACCTACAGCAAATCTCACCAACATCCAAGGGCTGGTAGCAGCGGCTGCAGCAGGAGGCATCATGACTTTGCCATTGCAAAATCTACAAGGTAAGTTGTCTTTATCGTTTGTGTAGTAGGTTCTTTTGCCTGTTTGTTTCGCTTTATCTCTCTCTTCTAAATCTCTCTTTTTTCCAATGAAATGTTGCTCTTGATGCGTGTTGAAAATTAATACTCGGACTGGTTTTGAATACTTGAGAGATGCTTAAGGGATATTTGCATTTTTACAAAAACAGCTTGGAAGTTGGGTCTTAGATTCTATGGGTCAGTAATGTATTTGTACAATTCATTAGGCTTTTCTGTCATCAGTGATCAATGTTCCTTACAGTTCACTTTAGAATTTCAAATGGCATCATGAAGACAAGTACTCTGTTTCACCATTGTTGATTATGGTAGCTGAATGAATAGGGGCAACTGAAAACACAGTATTGCATGAAAATCACTTTTAACGTAAAATCAGAGTTTTCTCAGCTGCCATCAGTGGTCCAGGTATGTGTTCTTATTCTTGCTGTGAGAGGTCTGCTTTATCAGTAAGGTTCTGCTACCCTCATCCAAACTGTTGAGGGAGCTGCATGACTCTGAAGTCAAAAACAAAAAGTTCATTTCTGTGTGTTCTCCGCAATGTCTGAGCTGTACTGTGTTTACAACAGTTCTACCCGAAGATATTTGCTGCCTTCTCCTTGTGGTCTAAAATCAGATTGAAAAGCAGTTCTATAGGATCCATGTTCTTCCCTCATTCTCTGCTGTTTTATCGTGTCTAATGCTGCTAGAAGCAGTACTCAATCCAAACACATGTATTTATTTCCTACTTCTAATTATGTTGATTGCTCCTCAGAAAACAGTTGCTGCTGAGCAGAACTGAACCACATGTAGCAAGATGGGTATTAGCCAATATCTTACAATAGAATTGTAGAACATTAATGGAAGATGACAAGGAAGTGATTGTCCAGTGTGAAAGTGATAAAGATGTGAGCAGGAAGTATCAAACTGAAGCTTTATCTCTTTCAATTAACCTTTTTTTTTGTTGATGCGAATGGTAGCAAAAGTTTTCCCTGAATAGAATGGTAACGTTTTTAATGAATGCTCTGCACTGTGCCCGAAGTACTTTTAGTTATTAAACTCTGGTGGCTGCTGATTACCAGATGAATTGTTTGAAACACCTAATCCTACAGGTTGTGAAACAGAGAAAAGGAAGAGACAGCTCATGTGTTCAACAAACTCCTTACAAACCGTATGCATAGTACTCTCACCTGTTGGAGCTGCTACTTGCCTTTACCTTGTGCATGTTTTAAAGTTTAATGTCAACAGACCTCTCTTATCATAGTTGTAAATGGTTTTCACTTTAATGTTTAAAATAATGTCTCTCTCATACCATTAAGCTGCACTGGAGAACCTGTCATTCATAAATCATAGATGAAAAGGACACACTAATGCACAAATTTTGCTTGTTTAAAATTTGAGAGTGCATGTAAAGTAGGGAACTGGAGATTAAAAAAATAATGCAGGAACAGGAGCGGGTAAAAGCAGCTATAACAAAGTGAAGGGGAAGTGGCTTTTTAGCGTAGGTGGATGATGAAATCTTAATGAAGAAACAGGCATTATAAAAATGTATCCTTCCACTCTGGAGTGCTCCAGGTTGTAGTTGCTGGGTATGTACTATTATAAATAAACATAAGCGCATGCAGTTCTTACGTCATTATTCACCCCGTGTTGCAAAGCTGGAGTGTGGGGATTAAGCCAGGCAACCTTTGCTCTTTAGTTTATCCATGGGTGTCTAATTGCTAGCTAAAAGGTGTAGCTCTGCTGACAAATAAATTTTGCAAGCAATGACCTTACCAGATGAAAAGGTTTCCTCTATAATCTTTAGTGGTGGATGGAAGCATAGGATCAAACAGGACGTGGGGGAGCATCAGGTGCAGTTTCCAGTCTATGGATGCAATCACACCTTCTGTAAAGTTGTTGAAAGCAACAGAACCCATTAATTCACTTAGTCGTGCTGCTGTTTGTCATCTTCTCTGCCTCTCCCTCCTTATCCTCTAAGCAAGTGCCACTGCCCTCATTTTTTGGAAATGAAACTGGTATGCAACAAAACCAAGTAACTACGTCAAGATAACTCTTAGGAGCCCTGAACCACAGCTGTAAGCTTTTGTTGCTTCCTATATAGTCCACTACCCAATGCATGTGTGAATGAAGGTGGGAATCAGGTGAGAGTGCTGTGTTTCTAGAGAACATCTTTATCTGTGTGCTACCATCAGTTCCATTGAACCTGATTGACTTATAGTCTCTATTTTTTATGGTTATTTGAAAGATAATCTTAGAATGTGTGGTGTTTGGTGGACAGCACTTTTAAGAGAGATACTCATAGAAGCCTATGCTTCAAAACAGTTTTGGTAATTCCTGCCTCTTAGGTGAAATTAGACCATATTCATAAACTTCCTTCTCTCCTAAATCTCACTGTGGCATGGTGAACCTAGACATCTGAGGGGACATGTTTTCATGAATGTCCCTGAATTTCTAGTGCAGTCAGGCACAGATATCCACTGCTTCTGCAGCTGGGTCTTCTCCCTTCTTCTTTTTCTTTTCTCATCAGTGAACTTCTAAACCTCTTTATCACAAACTACCCCAGCTAGGTACGCCAAAAGATACCCTGAAAACATATTGAATGATGTATGAATTCAGAAAAATTCTGATCTAGCAGAGTACTTCAACTCACACTGAAAGTTGATCAACATTTTGTGTAAAACCACATATACAATTAACTGATTTTCTTTTTGGAGATTTTTTCACGTCTGGTTCAGGGTGATGAGACCTCAGGGTGA
>JAAGNO010002404.1:149985-204451 GCA_033439905.1 Ceryle rudis
ATTCTCAACGTTTGGCATAAGATAATTTGAGTTTGCTATGTTTGTGAGATAACTCACAAGGGAGAAAGTTGTATTAAATAAATAATAGAGATAAATTTTATACTTCCATATATTTCAAAGCTAATGCAGCTAACTTGCAGTAGAATGGTAACATGAAGACACAGTGCTATAATATGATTGATTTGTTTTGACAGCAGCCAAATAATTGAGAGTGAAAGGTGTCAGCACAGATGAAATATTGTATAAGCCACATTCAGAAGGCAACCCCAGCAGCAATAGCAACTGGAGTTTTATTTCCTTTGATATCGCACTGTTACTCACTTCCAGTTTATTATAAAACCATGAAAGGTACACAACTTTCCATACGATGGAGGCTTTCATGGAGGGGATAGAAACAGAAGTTTGTCAGATACTTGAACAATAGATACTGACAATGGGATTTATGATGAATACAGTATACTAGGGTAAATTATCTTAATCTTTCCCTCTGGTTTTCTCTCTTCTTTTAATCCCTTTTTACAGGCTACTGCTTATCTGGCATCTTACCTCTAGCTTGGAGGGTAAGTGACTCCCTCCAGAGCAACCATCAGTGTCAGTCTGTGGATTGCCTGGCAGGGGATTGATGCAAAAGCAGTGCTGCTATTACCCTCCCCAGCAGTGAGACTTGTTTTTAGTTCACCTCTTCTGCACAGCAAACTATACCCATTCTGGCTAACTGAGACAGGCTAAGGCTTCTACATTTGCATCATGGCATCCTACTGCACTGCAAGGAATACAAACAACTACAGCATCTTTTGAGCCTTAGGAGAGTGTAAGTGTGCAAGTAACCTAGAACAGAAGGTAGACAAATAGACCAGCTGAAATAATGCCTGAAAGCAAAATAATTTGAAAATCATGATTTTGGCATTATTTAAAAGCACACTGAACAAGAGACTAGGGTGTGCCTGTAAAAACACAAGCTATAAAGCTTCCTTTGTCCTGAAGCCCCATTGACTTCAGTGGGAATAAGACTCCAAGGTACACTTTAAATTGAAGTGTCCTGCCACTCATTTCAGAAATGCTCCATTAAGAAGACACAAGTCGATGTGAATGACAAGGGTTCTCAGTAATGAGCTCTTGCTCATGCAAAACAAAACAAACTATGACAACCATCATGTTAACAAGATCAGGAACCCTTGTGGCTTTGTAATGTAACATCTAATCTATATCTATACCTATACCTATACAAATATAATTATCTTACTTGGAGAAAAGTAAGTAACAGAATGGGATGAGATTTCCAATACAGAGCAATTTATACACAGTCACATTCCACTTGCATTCTCTTTGTCTCCTGATCTGATAATTTCATAAATGGCATGGTGGAGATTAGAAACTGGGGCTGAGAAACCTAAAGTTGCTGGAATTGTTAAGGAAAAAGTTTTAATTGAAGCAGCATAGAAAGACAGGAGGTAAGCCATTGCTGGTAAAATAAATGTTACTGTATAGCAGGCTACATCTACTAAAGTATTTTTGTTTAGAGAAGTAGAGCAGACTTGAGATGAATCATTCTTTTCACTGTTTGCCTTATGTTAGTTTGACGTGTGCAGACCAGTTTTCTTTTGGAGGAGACTAAACTAGAAGCTCCACTCCAGGTACAAGTCAACTGTATTCCAGAGCCAAGTGTAGATAGAGAGGCCCAAACCACCAGGTGGCCCTTTAGACAGCTTGAAGCCATACATTCACTGAAAGAAGCCAGAGGAGGTATAGTCCAACATGAAAATCCTGAGCTGCAAGTACAGGGAAAGAAAGGGCTTCAAAACTAAATGCCTGCATCCAGTGATACTCTCATATTGCAGCAAAACATGTGCTAATGTTGTCATAGCTTTAAACCAGTATTAGTGTTTCAGGAAGATGTAATTGGTGACTGGTGTATGTGCAATGAAAACAAATCCTCATTGCTGATGATTTAGGGCAGTGTTACTTAGGTATAGGCTTCTGTTAGAGCACTGAGTGCCCAGGTTGCAGGGTTATGCATCTTATGTAATAAATAGCTCTGGGCCATCAGCACCTGCGGAGTTAAATTTAACTTGGCAGCTCTGATTTTAACCACCAGCAGCCTTAATGTTCTGTTTAGTAATTGTATACAAAATGCTGTAAATGGAATGTCTGAATGTTGTTTGTATATAAATCTATTGGTAGGTGTTGAAAGGGGCACATAGACATCTAAATCTGGAGTTCTGATCTGTATTTGCTGGTGTGTGATTCACAGTGAAAACAGGCTTCCCAAGCATTATGTTTTCTGTATCAATGTTACTGTCCTCATCCAGAAATACTCAGAATTAAATGAAAACATGGGTGGTTGAAAAGACTCTCAGGAGAGTGTATGGTTTATCATAAGAAGTCTTTGCTTTCCTTTTCTTTCTAATATGCCTTCAGATTTTATTTTTTTTCATGTCCCACCTTGTACCTATGAGCATGTGGGTATACTTCTACTGACCCTTTTAAGCTTCATCTGGCTCTGTCATCCAGGAGCCTCTATCCAGTTTGCTGTGGAATAGAAACTCCCTGTGAGAAGAATTTCACAATGTAATGTAAAGAAGTAGAGGATCTAGTTAATGGAATGATGCTCAAGTATCTAGTGTGCTTTCTGGTCACTGTAATTGGAATTCCTCTTTGGTTGCTCACCTTCTGATCAGGAGAAGTGTTTGCCAATCCATTGCTGATGGAACAAAACAAACAAACAAAAAAACCAAAACAAACAAAAAACCCACTAAAAGAAATATTAATGGAAAAATAAAAAGACAAGTGAGGTAAAACCCCAAAAGCACAGCCTTCTGGCCCTTATCTGGCTAGAGAAATAGAAAAGAGGAAAAAAAAATTAAGCTAGACACTTAGTTGAATCACCTCACAGGCATCTCCCACATCAAATATTTTTGTGGGCCCTTTACTGATTTGTTAGATAACCCAACCAACTGCTTGCTTATTTAGTTAAAGTAGTTAAGCTTAAAAGTCTTGTTAAAGCACCAGACAGGTTGTCTTCATAGTAATCTCTACTCCATAAAGATTCCAGTGGCTATTAATAGATGTGATTTTGGAGATTTCAGTGTTGTGTATAGCTTCCTTTCTCTATAGCTTCCTATAGAGAAAATGATGGATTTTCTCTAAATCAGGAAGCAAAGTAAACATTTTTCCCCACACTTCTTCCTATCTGAAGTTATTCCACATCATTGTTAAAATTAAGTGGTCAGTCTGAAGTCATGATTGTGATATGCCAGCACAGAGCCAAATCTGGAGGCCCTCAACTCTCAGTTTTAGTGAGTCAGATTCACAGTAGATGTGATGCTTGAGGCCCTGTTGACATTTGGGAGTTTGGTTTTTAAAAAACCCAATGTGAAGACCCTCAAGGTTTGGCTGACTATAACCTGCAAATGGTTTGGCAAGACCCTATTTACAGAGACTGCTCAAGAGCCTTTCCCTTCCCCCATTTCAATGGTCAGCACTGACATATTGCGTTTTGAAAAAGAGCTCCACTTAACGCAGAACTACTTTCAATTGTCATGAGCACTCGGCCTTATTTAAACTGACACCCTCTCCATCACCCCCAAGCTAGAATCACAATGTCAGAGTGCTTCAAGAACTTGGGATTCGGAGATGTACTGTCTTGCTAAGAACTGTGATAGAGTGGTGCATAAAAGCACAGAAGTGAACTTCAGAGATAGAGAGACAATCCCAAACGTGGAGGGAGACATGGTTAATATGGATATTCTGGGTAAGCAGAGGGAAAGAGAGTGAAAGGAAGGCTTGTCGTGTGGATTCAGATCGGGAAAGAGACTTGGAAGACCCATGCTTCTGTCTCTCTTCCCTTGCACTTAACCATTAGACTTCAGTGATCTGGGGTCGTGCCATTAGAAGAGGTTACAATTTCTTTGTGCTCCAAAAGCAGATACAACCCTTCCTTCTCTCACCACATCAAGCTGCCCTGTTGCAGTATTTGTCCTTCAAGGTTTGGTGCCAAGATTTGATACCAAGAACACGTGAAAACAATCTGAGATTAAACAGCATGGAAATTCCTGGTGTGAGGAAATGTAGTCTACCTATAAAAAGAGTTAAATGACCACATCATCACTTCTGCCTCTTACTGATTCAGCAAATGTTTATGCATCTGTCAGCTCAGGCACTTAAATGGTCCTGTTTAATCTGAAAAAAAAAGGTCATTTTAATGGTCCACTGTTTACTAGCAGGAGACTAAGGCACAGAGTAGCAAAGGGACGGCCCTGTGTTTCTCAGCAGGACAGTAGCGAAACCATGTTTCCTAAATCCAGCCTGCCAAATGTATGTTTATAAATCTGTAGGGGCAGAGCACTATGTTTAAATTACTGTAAGAAAAGAACATTTAAGAGAAAATTGTTTCAGGATGTTTTGGGCAGAATTCCTAGAAAATATTTCATATAGATTGTTTTAAAGGCTGAATCCTGCTTGTCTCACAGGCATATCCCATTGGTTTTAGAATGGCTGCTTCCATAAGTAAAGTTGGAAATAGTCAGCTGTATATTTTATCCAAAACAAAGGTTCTCTTAGAATATAAGAAAAATAATAGTTCAAACAAAGCACAGACAATGTCTGAACTGTGAATGGTTTTCATCCTTTTTTTTTTTTTCCCCATCTCTTTCCCTTAGATAAGTACCAGATTATAGTAGGGGTTTGGGCTTAAATAATCATGTCTGATTTCTGCAAATCTAAAGCAGTTTATATTTTTTCCTGAATTTTTGGTTTAGGAACCAAAAATTGTTATGAAAGACTTTTAGTTCTACACACAGTTACATTTCAAAAATGTACCTGTTTTTTAGAGGCGGGGGAGGAGAGGGAAGGGACAGTGCCACTACTTGGGTCTCATGCCAGTCTTTAATGTAAAATTAATTCCTTTAAAAAGATTTTTAAAAAACCACAACATTTTTCTAATGTGCATTAAGAATGTTGGAGAGCTCACTGAAGCATATGCTTTGAGCTTTCAGGAGCAATCTGTAGTCAGGCATTTTAAATGAAAATTGATTTGTGATTTACATGGTCAGTGGAAAGAAAATTAACTTATGGAAGGTTGTAATGAAATATTAGACAAGTAAAAAAGTAGATGGTGATCTAGTGGAACTAAAAGTCCCATCTGGAAGAATTCTGTGACATTTTTACATTTATCTGTGTTCTGCATGAGTTGTAATGTTAGTGGTAATTTTATGGGACTGAACTGAAATGAAAAGGGTGTTATCACAGATTGCCTACAATATAGGATTGTGTTCAGTGGAGAGTCCTGTATCCTTTTCTCCATTTTCCTATAATATGACTCATTGCACTTTTTTCAGCTGCTGTTGTTGAATTCATTCAGCCTTTTACTTGAGGTTATTAAAGAAGAACATCAAATGTTCACAAATACAATCTAACAGCACATTTAAAAGCAACACTGCTGCTTCCACTTACTCCTGCACAGTTGAGGCATTGTCCAGGAAACCCTTTAAAATATGTGCTAAAATAGCATGGTACCACTCTGAAACACAGTTTATTAATGCAGTTTTGAAAATACGTTGTCTTTTGATTTGTGACTCATCAGCATAGTAAGAGTAAAGAATTAAAGTTTCTCCAGAAAACATACTGCCATGCTTATGTTTCTCTGTCCATTTTAAATGTCTGATATTCAGTGTACAATATCACAGATTGCTCTTGCTGTCAGCTTCTTGGAGAACGAAGGAATAGAAACATGTCAAAATACCAAGATGCCATACTCCCTGCATTCTTGTCCTGCTTTTGTACTAGAAAATCTTTCTCCTGTTTCAATAATCCAGACTTTACTGGTATTGGAAATAGGAACTCTTGTATTATCATCTAACAGATGATCTTCCTCCTTTAGTCTCATTGTACGAGAACTTCAGATTTATCGTAGTTCACTCGCTTTGAAATGTAGGGCTTTGATTTGGCAAAACATTAATGTTCTCTGAAATCAGTATGAGCTATTAAAATGGTTAAATTAGTCCTACCTTGGATTTAAAATACCTCTAATTTTCAAAATCTAGAGAAAAGTCTTCCCATCAAAGGCTTGCTTCCTTGTGTTATTAAATGAGTTGGCAATATGTCCTATAAAATCTTGTTGTTTGTGGATATTTTACCTCCCTGTCCACAGGAGAGCTGTGTTAAAGTCCCTAAGCAGGTGAAACTACATTTATGATATTTCTTTTTCTCTGTACCCTTAGGAAATAGGTCTGATTTAAATGCCTAATAGACATTCTGCACAGGGTTTCAACCTCGCTCAGTTTCATGCAGGATATAGATACTGATGAGCAAACACAGACTGCAGACTTCTTCTCATTGTTTGGTGGTTTGATTTTTTTCTTGGTTGGTTGTTTTTGGTTTGTGTGGGTTTTGTTTGTTTGCTTGTTTGTTTGTTTGTTGTTGTTTGGTTTTTTTGTTTGGGTTTTGGGGGGGGGGTTGTGTGTGCGGGGGTGGGGGGGGTTGCTGTTGTTTAAATTTATTTTTCTTTTTAAGACCAGATAATCAGGCTTTAAATTATACCATGTGCATATCGCCGTTAGCAGAAATGGTCTTAAATATCTTAAACATTTGTCTCAAACTAATATATGCATTATATTAGTTTGAACAAGTGCATCGGAGTTTAGAACACATCATGTTATTTATCCAAGAAATTAATTTTGTAAGCATATTTGAAAGAGGAGAAATACCACAAATCTATCACAAACTGTTTCTCAATAGAATGATGTGCCTAATGATGGTAGGAGCAGCCTTTCTAATCACAGGATACTGTAAAGGTCAATATTAGGTATTGGCTTTCCATCCTGTCCATCTGAAACAATATACCATAGTGAATGGAATCAGCAAATGGTGGTAAATGAACCTATTAGAAACATTAGCATTGCAGAAAGACAAGTTTTGAGAGTAGATGTTAAGTGGATCCTGCAGCTGGTAATTGTCATCCTGGGAATAATTACATTAATTAATAGTTGCTAACCCCAGACCCTTGTGCCTGTGACTTTGAATGAGCTAATGATTGCTGCTCTGGAGAGTGTATTGCTGGTAGATTTTCAGGAAGTGTCAGCAGACTAAAAAGGCCCCAGGGAAGAGACTTAGTCTCTGATGATCTTTAGGGTCCCCATTTTTACAAACCACAAGTACATCACTGAACGATCAGATAACATCTCCACAGACCTCAAAGTAGTTGGGGATTTTCTAATGAAGGGATCCATTTCATCATAAAGTTCCTGATTTGTAAAGTTAATATGAAGTTCATGTAACCTCAGACTCATAGCACTTGCAATCAGCAGGTTTCCTTTTGAGGCTGTGCTTTAAATGAACCACAAAAGCCATTTTTTTTATTGTCTTTCCTCCTGACCCTAGTTAAGTGGACACTGTTTCTGCTGGAGTTAATTTAAAATGCTACCAAATCTTCATTGACTTAATTTAATTTTTGTAGGCTTGTAAAGCTCGGGAAGTATATTTTACATAGGAGAATGGGTCTAATCCCTTTAACTATTCTGTTCTCTTTCTGTCTCTCTCCCATCCCTCCTACCCCCCACCCCCTTCCCCAAGTAAATATATGAATCCTGTAATATCCATACATTTGGGACATATAATCCAGCTGTCTTCCAAGGGTAAATATCAGGGATAATAATGTATCATTAAAATCAACAGTTGACTGGTGTAAAAATCGCAACAGAAGAATACCTGTAAAATCAATGCTATGTTCATCAAGCACAAAAGAAAACATAAGGAGAGATGTATTTCTCTTGGTCTTGCAGTCTTGTGAGGGAAAGGATTATTAATATACTTTGGAATATTTCTCCATGGCCTGTGGTCAGATGGCATGATAAGAAACTGAATACTGCCCCATGTTGGAGCCTTTTTTTTTTTTTTTCCAAACAAACAACAAGGTAATATTGTAATATCATAAATCTGGGTTACTTACACTACTGCACTACTAGCTGATGATTCCTCATATTGTCTTCAGGGAGTTAGAAGAGATCACAAAGATAGATCTCTTAACTGAATTTGCTGCTTCTGATGGTTTCTCATAGCTCTCCAAATGGACAAGAGAACTCCTTAAGGCCAATATGAGTTGTCCTGGCCTGAGCTGTAAAGTTTCTAGTTGACAGGTTCCTAGACATCTTAAGTAAGTAGAAGAGGAGAACTGCTTATAGAAAAAGCTATGGAAATTCCAAATAATTGGAAAAATCAGTGCTTAAATGTTACTTTGAATGTGGAATCTGGGAAATAAAACCTAGTATCTGTACAGCACTTCAGAGCAAGAATAGACACCGCACTTGTATGAGCAGCTCATTCATTTTCTACAGTCTACAATAGAGAATTTTTGTAAACTTTTTGGGTTTTTTCAGCACTTATTTCTCTTAGGCTTGTGGTATTTTTTCTTTACTTTGTTTTGCTTATTAATTAGGCCAATAAAGGCAAGCGTACATAGTGCCAGAGTAAGTTAAGTATGATTAAGTTTTTAAGGAAGAAAGCAGAATGAATTTTAGGAGCCACATAGGTACTAAATAGCTCCTTTAGAGAATGCAGGATCATGTAGACTGCAAGGAAAATGTCTCCAGGCTTTAGAAACCAGCTATAGAAGTTAAATCATTGCTGTCTCCCTCAGTTAAGATCCTGTGATTCCCTATGTGACAATTTATGGAATAGTATGTTTTATAATGGTAAGAATATTATTTGTCTCATAAGGAACAAACTGTTAGAGAAGTATTGAACTAGCAGAGCAAAAAGCTACAAAACAGTTAAGGAAGCCAACAAAAATAATTCGTTCTTACAGTCCTTCCAAAAGATTTTATTTCTGATGATGAGTTAAAAATCTGTAAATATTTAAAGTAGTTCATGTTGTATTATGCCAGTAGTGAGGAGGCTCAGTTGTCTTCATTCACACCCCTGAGAACGGTGTCAAATAGAAGACAATATCAGGGTTAACTGCAGGTCTGCTTATCCTCTGTGAAACAAGAACATATAGAAGAACCATATTTTCTTGAATTTATACAGAATGTTTCAAGAATGCTAATGTTTATTTGATAACTTAGACAAAAGAATACCCAAATGTTATGGAACGAGAAAACAGTCCCAAATAACAGAAGACTTTTGGGAAAAGAACAGAAACTGGGTAGAAGATAGTGTTCATGGAAGTTGCAACCTGTCCAACAAGGCAGGATGAAACAAATGACACTGAAAATAAGCCAGTTGTCAAAAAAAAAAAGTGGATATGATATACATGAAGAAAGGAATGGAGAAATATTAGTAAAGAAACTACTTTGTGAAAGAATAAGAGTTCTAAAAGCTTCTATTTTAGAATTACAGAGCAGTGCCTGAGTGTTTGAACTTGAACAGTGGCACAAAGAGCTGCCACAGGAGATAATGATGGTCTGAAAATGGTAACTGAGCCTACGGAGTGTCCTTACATCAATCCATAGAGTGGGCCTGCCCCTGGAGGACAACAGTCATAGCTCAGTGACAAAGTTAACGAGACAGTGCATAAAACCTCAACATTTGACATCAGCCAAGCAGTTGAGGTCTTTTGTTCCAGACATAGCAAAGATCACGAGACTTGTGTGAGAGAGCAAAGGACGCAAATTGGAGGCTTGTAGCAAGTGGTCTCATTTTCCTCTGAGTCACAAAATTAATTAATTTCACTTAAAGAGTTAATTCTTAGATTGTTGTTGCTGAATCTGGGAATTGGAAGCTAAATTTCCAGAGGACTATGACTAGATGGGGTCTAGCCTCATGTTCTGGAAAGAGCATGGACTTTATTGATTTTGTCCATTTAAACCCTAAAGAGCTTTCATTGCCTTTTTGTTTGTTTCTTTACTGGTTTTTAGACTTTGATGCACTGTGCTTCAAAAGCCAGCAGTCTAAGTAGGAAAAGTTTGGTTCTGAATTAGTATTATAAGGATAAAAGGTTAGAGAAAATCACAAATTGAAAATTATGTCTGGATTTAAGATGGCCAGAGAAACAGTAAATCCAAATAGACAGTGAAGCACAAAAATGTTAAACAAAAAGCCAAAGAGCATAAATCAGGAAAGCCTGTAATTAAGCAAAAACATGAAAAGAAGTCTTGGCCCCATTGGATGGAATAGCAGGGCTTCCTTTGATTTCAGTCAGGTCAAGATCTTGTCATTGTAGGGGCAGAAGAGAAAGCTTACACACATGGGATGAGAAACAAAACACCTGTGAGAGCCAGCCTGAGACTATGAGACAGGTTCTCTCTGGAAGCATGGTGCATCAGAGAGTCGTTTTTGCTTTCCAGTTAAAATGCTTGGCTAAATCACATCAGGACTGCCATTAGGAAAGGTTGTGTAGCTTAGTGGACAGGGCAAGTCTACCTACAGAAGAGGGGCTACTTCTGGTTCATTAGAGAAATACTACTCCTTTGCACATGCCTCTTTGAAACTGTCACTAACATCTTTGGAATAGGAAGGCAATAGAGTGGCAATGGTTCAGACCATGGAAACATGTCCCTCTTAATCTATGTTGTCAGGGAATAGAAGAGCATTTATGAAATAAATATTTGAGTGTGACTGTAAATTTATTTTACTTCTGGTTTGAGTGGGATGTGGGAGGAGGGTTACTAGTTGGAAGCAAGATAGAGAAAGATTAGAGAGGGAGGCTCATCTGGTGTAAAAAAAAAAAAAGGGGGGGGGGGTGTCAATAGAAACACATTCTGGTCCAAAGCATTTTCTGCTGTTTTTAAAATTATTATGCACAGTGAAACTAAATCAGACAAATCTCTCCAGAGGTGTTTTATCCCATGAGGATGTAAGAAAAGAGCAGGGCTTGCTACTCAGAATTGTTCAAGCATTTAAATACAGTCACTTCCATAACACGTAAAGCCAATGTCATTATGCTGGATTTCTTGCAGTGTAGCAGTTAAATTTAAATGAGTTTCAGAAGCTTCTTTCACATGGAATTCCAGAATTTGACCAGCTTTTCCAATGCTCATCTCTCTTCAGTGAGGCTGAACAGCTGGTAGCCATAAACCCAGACACCCTCAATGTATTTTCAGCTGTGATTCCACCTACCACCAGAATGCCAAGAAGTTTCTCTTTGTTATTTGGCATACCTTTTTGCAAGAAAACAGGAGTATTTATAGTGTGTTAGGATTCCATGGTTATATGTCAGATATTTTTATTATGAAATGTTTTTGTAAATAAAATAAATTCCACTGGGAAATATAGCTTTTTTTTTTTTCTCTGGGTTTATTATTATTTTTAATTAGTGCTCTCCACAGAGTGTTGAAAGTTATGATAAACGTTTCCTGGAGCAGATTTTCAACCTGTAACTATAAGGAAGAAATATGCATTTAAAGATGTTGCTTTATATTTCCACTCAGAAGGGGATTAAAAAAAAAATTCTCACTAAATGCATTACAGTTTCTTTTCTCGAAAGAAGTTATAGGATATCTAATGAAGAAAGTTCATCCTAGCATTTAAACTGAGCTAAACTTGTGTGTATTTGTTTATTATTTTCTAAGCTATATGACTTCAAACGGTTAAAACCACCAGGCTCAGCCAATATGGAAATAGAGCTGAATTTGAAATTTACTATATGCTGTTTCTGCTTTTCATTTTTTACCATTTCACACCTTGTCCGCATCTCCAGCAAGCTTGTAAGTTTCCAACGCATACATTTCTTGTGATGATATATTGTCCTGGTGGAAAATTTCATTTACTGGCTGTGCCCTTTGCTGAACCTGTTGCTAGTCAGGGAACATGATAAGCGTATAAGTAGCATGCTACTTCATTTATCATACATCGTTTTAGACACTCAAATATCTCATATACAATTCTGCATTCTGCACCAAGGGAAACTACTAAACTTGCAGGGAAAAAAAATCTGCAACAAATAAATTGTCAGTTTATAATATATAAATGTATCATCCTAATAAAAATTAATCATAGTTTATACTAAAACTGTAAGTGCCCTTTATTTTTTTTATGGCCTCAGTAACCACATGCTATCAAACACTAATAGAAAATATCTGGCTTTTGTGATTTGGTGTGTAGCAGAACTGAAAGATATAAAAATACTGTCTATTTTTAATAATTGAATTACCTTGCAAATAAATCACAGACTTGAAATATCCATCAGTGCTAAGAACATTCTGCTCTTCTAGCATTTCTCTCTGGTTTAAACATTCACACTATCTTGTATAAAAAAAAATTCAAAAAGCAACCAGAGCAGCAACACCAACAAAATCCTTTAAGAAATTTAGAACTCACCAGAAAGAAAACAATTGCAAGAAATTTAAGGTCAAATAAAACTAAGTCTGTCTGATGTACTAGCTGCTCCTAGCGGAACAGGTCAGGCCACCCTAATTTCAGTAACTTGTCTTCTATTGATTTTAAAGTTTCTTTAGATCACCATTACAATATTTTACTACAAGCTGCTTTTTATGTCCAACATAAAATAATCTACATCTTGTCAAAATGTTGCATTTGAAATGTTGAATACAAAGCTCTGATTTATGTTAAACGCTGCTTATGCTAATTACAACCTTTCACTAAGATACTGGACTATGAAAAAGTATATCTTACTTTTATATAGTATCTTTCATCCTTTATCCTTTAAAAACTGTACATAAAAGAGTCACTTTGACTACACCCCATATATATCCATTTCTATGGAGGAGTAGGAGTATTTACTGGTTCACAGTGACATTGTGTTCTAGGTTTGAGCTAAAGATGCGTTAAACAGAGTTTAATTACTTGAGGTGTAGTTTTACTACATTATCAGAGCTGATACAGGTATGCATGGGCAGAATAAAGGAGGAAGGGAAAGAAGAGGAATGAAAATAATCAAAATTGACCAGGATGTCATGCATCATATTGGGGAGGGGGAAGGAATCTGCATATGGGGTGATTTTTGTACTTTTTAAAAACATTTGCTTTAGAAATTATGCCAGGTGAGGTGATAGAAAAGTTTCTATAGGAGAAGAGAGTGGAAAGATCTGAAGCCAAGTAACTTCCTCACATGATCACCACATGTCATAAACAATGAATGGGAATGGTAGGAAGTAGAATTGGGCCTGCATAAAATGGTATATCCAGTGTAAAACTTCATGTCAAGAGGATCTGTACCATCTTTCACATCTATATTTTTTCATCAAAACAAGTGTCACAATTTTGGTATGAACTATCAGCTCTCAACTGAATCTAAGAGATGTGGTTTATTAGAGAAAGAACTTTGCAAGGTTTATTTAAAATCATAACAGTAATTTTTTCCCATTTAAAACTTGGTGATAAAGAGGTTGAAACTCGAGTCAGGTTTCCCTCTAGAATTTTCAATATAGATTTGTGTACCGTTGCCAGGAGACTGCAAAAGCAGATGCTCAGAAGTTTGTGGTATAGAGCGAGACGATTTGTTGCTGAAATGAAGAGCTCCTTTTAGGTTTGAGTAGTTTATGTTTATCTCTATAAGCAGGAGATTACTGTATACTATATTAGCTGGTGGTTATGCTTACATTTTTTTCTCTCTGATCATGGATGAAAAAAAGTCTGGATAAATGGGTCATTGATGTACTTCTCTAGTGTTTTATTTAGGGGATTTGGAGGTGGAATCCATTTTATACAAGAACTTTGCAAAAGAACAGATAGTTTTGCAATTAAAAAATATACTTTGGGTTTCTTTGTGACCAGGTACTTCAGTTCAGTGCAAGGAAACAATTGCTGCATTTAGTTTTCAGAAAGCAGTGTGATGCAAAGTGATTAGTAAAAAAGTTTAGGTCATGCATTTGGTTCACCAGAACTAGCTAGAGTGGAGGACGTGTGTCCTGCTTTACAGTGTTTTGAAATTTCAACATCCATGGCATTTACCCTGTAAACCAGACAGGGACTCAGCACAGTGAGGGATCAACCTAGAATGGAAATAATTTCTTCTCATATTGAACATGCCTCACCTTTCTTGCCTTACCTGTTTATTTCATATGCTGTTAAAGTGGTAAAAGATGCTCATTCACTTTGTTTTTTCCAACCTGGTGATAAAACACAGTGTATTTAATATGATTATAGAAGACAGAAGAAACTCCTCTGTCTTATGGAGGTAAGATTGTTGAGATACTTTAGTCAATGATGTCCTCACTTGTTCTTCTGAAAGATATCCAAGGCTGGCTAGTAGAACAGTTGGTTTTACTGTGGTGGGTTTGTAGATTTAAAGATAGCCTTTGAAGAAAATGCACAGCTACTTTAAAAAAAAAAAAAAAAAAAGGCAAGCAGGCAACTATGTTTTTATTGTGTCGAAATAACGGTTTCCATGCCATGATTTGTATCAAGTTGCCATCTAACTGTGCTCTACAACCATTACTTAAGATTTCACAATATCTCTGTTAAGTAATGTTATATCCATTACATTGTTGAAGGAATTAAGATGCTGAGGGAATTAAGATGCTGGGAGCAATGGAGCCCTAAATCTGCCTCCAAACCTTTTGGTATGCAGAGATCCCCTTCCTTTCTACACAGTACTTTCTTCCCTTCCATGCTCAGAGTCTAAAAAACACCTACAGAAAGGAAGCATTTCTGAAAAGAACAAAGACTCCAGGATTAAGAGATGTTTCTTTTAGAAAAAGAAACCTCTGTTAAAGAAGACTTATCCCTCTCATTCCCTCTTATGTATTCCTCAGCAACACCTTGATTTTAGTTGCTGTCCCCTTGATGTATGTTTCTGGAGACAAGTGTTCAGTGTTGACGCCATAGATTTGCAGTAGTTCAAGTTCAGAAAAGGGTTCTGAACAAGGAGAAGGACAAAACCAGTTCTGTTATTCTCTCACTGCAGAGCTCCTTGACAAAAGTAGAGCAATAGGATGCAGTCCTAACAGAAATATACAAGGGGAGAACCTGCCTCAGTTAGAGGTAGTTATGCTCACTTGTGCTTTCTTGGGAGGCTGAGGGGACAGAGGGAAACATCATCCACTGAGTCCTAACTTTATAGGGTTCAGTGTATTTGATGGTAATTTTTCTCAAGGTTGTTGATTTTGTTTTAGTGTACAATATTTCCCTTTGAATCCTGAAGGTAGCTGTTAAATACCCAGAGTTTTGCAACTTATCTTTATTATTCTGTTTCTACAGAGCATTAGGGTAGAGCTCGCCTTATGTTGTTCTTGCTCTAGGTAGACTTACTAGAGAGGTATCTCTGAAAAAAAAAAATACTATTTTTGCTTGGTTTCTTGTTTATAATTTATTTTATATTGGTGCCTAAGGAACAGACTGGTATCCCATTGTACTCTACACTTAAAAAATACAGAACTGGAAGGGCTCTCAAAGCTGCATGCAAGACAAGAGACCACGGATTAATATAATCATTTTGGGAATATAAAGAAGCAGTAAAGCAGTAGCTAACAGTCTGGACTTAATATACACTGTCTATCCTTGAAGAGTAAATGAGAGATAATGGGGGGAAAAAGAAGGGCGGAGGTGGGCAATACAGATGCTTGAAAATGAAAAGAAGCAGCTTGTATTTAGTGTGATGGAAAAAAAGTAGGCTAACTAACCAATGTGAAAGACATCTCAGATAGTAGCCTTGGAAAACTAGCAGCAATCCAAATGGGTAAAAGGAGACCAAATTCTTTTCTTGTGATCAAAAAAAGAGATGTTGCCATAAGAGTTTGGACAAGAGTTTTGGTTGTGCAAGCAGAGAGGGAGAACCTTGAAATAGGCTATATGTAAAGAAACTGTACAATTTAGGAGCTCACAGGCAGATTTGTTTGCTGTCAGAATATAGACAGAATTGAATTTGTGTCTTTGAGATTACTCAAAGTATTAGGAGTACCAAGACCAGGATCTGAAGAAACTGTTACAGAAAGCTAGAATGAGGGATTAGAAGGATCTCCTGCAAGGCATGCCAATGAAGCAGAAATGTGCAACATGAAGTGCTCCAGGATGGAGCTTTGAATCTGAACAGGTTTAGTTGAGCACAAATGATGGGAGGCAGGTTGTAGAAGTAAATGGTAAAATTAGCAAACAACTTCAGGCTGTGATTATGAGTGTATTTAATTATTAATGAACTGAAGAAGACAGTTGGAGCAGTAGTTTTAGTGTCAGATGAGGTCAAAAATGAGTTTAAGGTTGATATTTTAATATTTATATTTATCCTTCTAAAACTTAAGTAAATTTGTATTTTGAAAAGAAAGAGCCATCAGAGCATGAAAGATATGAACAAGAGGAAATGAGGGTATCTTTAGTGAGGCAAGAGGACCTAGTTAGTGGTACTAGTGACAACCAGTAAGAAACTGCTTGTTGGAGAAAGAGAAAGTTGTAATTACATTATATTTTGTCAGCTTCCCTTTGGAAGACATCAGAGCTATCCTATGTGGAAAGAGGGGTGAAGAAAGCAGAGTAGCAACTTGGAGTTTCCTCACGAAGAAGCATTTGGGTTGGTATGAGACATGACCAATACAGTAGAAGGGAGCGAAGAGTTAGAAGCAGGGTTGTTGAAAAGAAAAGCACAAGGAAAAGAGTGATGCTGTGATTTAAGTGATTTGAGTAGAAACCACAGAATGGGAGAAGCATCTTATTTTGCTCACAAGCTAATTCAGGTCAGGCAGTGCTGGGATAGGAGAGACTTTCACACAGGATGGTTTTCAAAGCAGCAGAGCAGTGGCACCCAACTGCCAACAAATCCCAGATTCTTCCAGTTGCTTCAGAAATGCACTCTATATTCCAGAAACAGCTGAATAGGGAAATACAGAGAGCAATGTAATCACTTTATTTTTCTTCCTGAAAATTAGTACTTAAAATTCTACCTCTGAAGAAATGCTCAGCATTAAATTAACAAATTTCTCAACTGTTGAATAAAAATCTGGAAAAAAAAATAATAGCTTCAGCTTTTTTGCTGCCTTCCTCTTACTTATAACTCATCTTTGGGAGCAACCACTTTCAAAGTTGTTGAAACATTAATTTTCAGAAGCAGATGGCTTCTCTGCAAACTCAGAGAAGCAAACTCATCTCTGCTGTCACTGTCCCTTTCCAAACGCAAAGAGTAGCGTAAGTGAAGTGCATAACGACTTTCCACATCTTTTGACTTCTTTAAAATTTTGAATTATCTAAATATTTGTGCATTTTGTTGTATAAGCCAGATAACCACACAACCTTCTTTCAACTTGGTTTTGCTCAGTCCATTAGATCAACAAACACGCACCCCTGTAAGTATGTGCATTACATTTTAAAGTTACATATTTGACATAAAAGAAATACTGTTAGTTTGTTGTACATTCAGCTATGAATTCAGAAGCAAGGTTGTATCATTCAGAAGGGGATGACCTAAGATTACAGGTGGAAGCCAGCTTGTCCTCCAACTGCAAGAGTCTTTTTTTATAACAGTATGTTTTTCCCACTCTTTCTTAGTTAATCTTGTAACAGACTACATTATAAAGTATATATTAATTTCACAGCTGTTAAGGAGGTGGAGGAGGCTTTTTATGCCATCTGTTGAGTATTCCTGGTTTGCAGAATACCTTGTCTTTACTATGTTGAGTTGTACTTTATTGTATAATATTATTATCCCACTGATTTCGATGTGGTACTACTCAGCATAATTAAGGTTGGCAATTTCAAGTCCTTAGTATTATAATGTGTATTTTCTTAGTTTGAAAGAAGATATGTTTAGATTAAGATGCTGCTATGGAAAAGATGAAAAGCTAAACAATAGTCTAATAGGACTCCACACAACAAATGCTCATCAGGGAGCCAAGGTGGAAGACGTGTTTTCCAGCTGAGTACTTTGTCATGGGTTACTGGTAAGTAAACACTTTTTCAATGAAGTTCTTAAGCAAGAGAATGAGACAAAGTAAACCAGTGGTTAAGCTCAGGCAGAATAATAAAGTGATTGCCTTCACTCACTAAAAACAGAATTATAGGACAGGAAGAAGGTAAGTAGCTGAAAAAGTTAAAGGAGCCAAATTTGTAGCTGCACAAAATAGATTTGTACTAGTAATGACATAACCCATTCAGCTGTTTCTCACTGAATTTCCTTCAAACCTGATCTTTTAAACAATAAGTATACTACAATGATAAGGGGGAAAAAGCCAACATGCAAGCGATGCTTCATTGAGGTAATGAAACTATTTTTTACACAGATGACACAAAATACTCTTTAATTATTAAATTAAGATTTTTATTGGATTTAGTTGAAATGTATGATGTTTTGTCATCCTTCAACATTTCCTCACCTAGAGTCTTCACACTGATGACTTATGGATGTTTCCATCTGCTGATTTCCCTAAACCTGTCCTGGTTTGTGTCTCTGACATTTTGTTTTTTCAGAGATGCCTCAACTTTCACCACTGTCTGTCACCTCTGACAACATTTTGTCCATTAGTCTGTCATTTAACCAGTCTTTCACTTCCTTGTTTCTTCCATTGCATATCTAAGCCTTTCCCAAAACTTGTCATTCTAACGTTTCCAAATAGTTCTAATAGTTGCTCTCTACCATTTTTTTTTCATATTTTCTTATTTTGATTTTTTTCCTCTCACTTTCCTAATAAACTCTTTTAAATCTCCATGTCCCATAAGGTCAGCCACTAGAATCTAAACTTTCCAGTCTGATTTACTGGGAAGCCTTGCGCTGTTACTAATCTGTTGTCAATGTGTTCCATGTCATTAAGGTTCTGCTCACTCCTTATAATTTTGCTCACATTTCCTCCCTTCTTTTGGTTAATCTATTTATGTAGCCTAAAAATGGCTTTGTAAAAGGTAAAAAGCATCATCTTCTGAATTAGACATCACATGTGCATGGATGTTTTATTCTTGCCTTTGTTCTCAGGGCACCTACTTATATCTATTCCAGGGACATATTAGCAGTGATTATTCATAATGTCAGGGATGCAGAGTAACCTCAGCTACCTTTAAATTTCACTGTGTGTATATGCATGCATTTAAATATTTTCAGAAAGTTCTCAGGACTTTCATTTAAGAGGCTGAATTACACTACTTTTGCAATTTCCTGTTTTCCTTCTTTCTTCCTGCTATAGTTTTGCCCTTTCACAGTTTAAAGGCATTATTTTTCCTTTGTATTTTTATAGTACCTTTCACATTAGGTAACATCTTGATCTTTGAGTAGAGCTGGTAGAGTAAGGATTTATTTGTACTCCAGGAGCACTTAGAGACACTGATCAAAGACCTCACATGCTAGAAACTTCACAAATACACATTCACGCAATTATTCTTCTCTTGGGCACCTCCCAGTTCCAGCTGTGATCAGATAGGCTGTATGAGAGCAGCACACAATAGAAGAAAAGCAAGCTGCTGTGTGTTAAGCCAAGTTCTCAGCTCACCAGCTACCTGGCCAAAGTTTGCTAGTAAAGCTTTATAAATGTGGGGACAATGGAATAGATCTGTGGGTATTCAATATGGTTCTTCCATGCCTGTGGGTGAGAAGACATCCTCATGGATATTTTAGGCAAGAGAACATCTCCCCACAGTGGTGAATAAAACAGGCCAGCTAGGGATTTATGTGACAGCACCCACAGTCTAAGGTGTCCTGACAATGTCTGTGTTCATTGTTGTTGTGTTTTTTTTCCAATCAGCAGGAAAAAGTTGGTTTCAACTTTTTTTTTTAAGAGACAATGTAGTCAAGGCTTGACAGACACCTCCCATAGTGCTACAATGTTGACTTTACATTTACTAGTTCCTAGCCAGCATCATCAGCTAGCTACCCTCTGAGTCAGCAGGTGCCTTCCCTCTTCCTTCCTGCTCCTTACAAGGAGATGAAAATTCGGCCTCTCTCCAAAAAAAATTCTCTGAATGTCTTTCCCACTGACTGTGTAGGTTTCACACAACAACCTGAGCAGCCCAGTCCCTGTGGTGGTCCCTTCTGTGCCCCAGGGAGGCCTGAATGGGTGCAGCCATTCCTCAGACAAACTTTCTACTGATATCAGGGAGTATTTTGGAGAAATACACTGTACTCAGTGGCTTGCAGGTGACTGTGGCTCTGCTGCAGAAGCTTCAGAGGTAGTAATTTTTAATTTGTGGTAATTTGGCTAGGTAATATTCCTTAAATTTTTATAACATAGAAACACAAGTGCTTTGTAAGGTAATTTCTGTCTTTCATTTTCACCAATGTTTATTTAGTTTATGGCTAGAAAGGGCCATATTTTTTTACCCATGCCACAGTTGATGGTTTAAATTTGAAATCAAGCCATCCACTTGACCTGTTCTAATTAATCAGCATTATTGAATGTTTTAAAAGTGTGAGCCACAGCTAAACGGGTGCACAGATGTCAAAAAGCTGAATGTGAGAGTGAAGTTTATTTTGTGACACTTGCTATGGAATTTAGGCATTTTGAAATCATTTGCAATGCATTTCTTAATCATTTTTTATAATCTTTATTAATCATTTTACTCATTACCTATGAGTTATAACAAAAGTAGAAGACTTTTTCATGAAAATCTTGTCATACCACCTAATAAAATATTGCTGTGTATTTACAGTGATAAAAATGCAGTGTAAACACATTGCTGTTCTGACCAGAGGTATTTGTTGATGGAGGGAATATATGTAATTTTGTTGATGTAGATTACCAGGTTTTCTCTTTATTTCAAATATTAATTTTCCTCATCTATTTTCTGATACCCTCATCTCTGTATAGCAAAGAAGTATTCAGTGAGTCTTTAAAAATTCTTGCAGTATGTTCACTGCAACATGAAAATACATTTTGAAACCCGTTTTCTAAAAACACTTTGAGGAGTTACATTTTTTTTAGTTAATGATTTTTTTCTCTCTTTTTTTTTTTTTTTTTTTTTTTTCCCCCTTTTTGGGGGGCTAGGGGGTTTGGTGTGTGTGTGGTTTTGTTTGTTTGGGTTTTTTTGTTTGTTTGTTTTGTCCTTGTTACACTGCATCTTTATGGACCACATCTGCCTATGTTTAACGGGTGGCATTAGCATTTTGAGCTACAACAGCCTGCACAATCTGTGCAGCATCCCTGGCTTGTGTTGTCCTCCCATATAAAAACAGATACTGTGTATGTCTTTTTTAAGACTTACAAGACACACTGCATTTTACTCTTTTAAAAATAACATCTAGGAAAACGAGAAGCTTCTTTTGAAGGATTACATTACAACTTTGATTTTTATTTATAAAACATAAAAGACTAATATATATCAGTTAGGACATTTTGCTTCCAAAGTGCATTGTAGCAAAATAATTGGAAAGCAGTTGTGGTGTGAAATATATGACAGCTTTACAGGACATAAAAAGCAGCTTTTTCTTTGTAATAGTGTAATTGCCTTAAACCCCACAATCATAATTGTTATCAAAAAATAATCCCAAGGAAAGGCTAATATAAGGTGAGCAGACTATTATAAGAGCTCTAATACACTCAATTCCTTGAACGGCAAATGCAGCCCCTCAATCTCCCAGTGCTTTTAGTGTCAGTCAGAGAGCACTCAGTCATTTCTGTGCATCAAGCCTGCAGTATTGATTTTTCCACTGACTGAAACAGCCATATAAGCATAAATTTTGCATGAGGCTTTCACTTTGTAGACTCTCCTTTGGTCAGATGACACATGATGTGAACATGAAGACTGTATAATAACAATGCATGGTCAACCTGCAGGCATTAAAGCGTGGTCTCTCACAGCTTTGAAGGACAAAAGCTGGAATGGTGCATCTCTGGTGTGATAGAAAACAAATATCATTTCCATCTTGGCAGCCTGCGTTCAATTTTATACTCTCTCTCTTCCACCCCCCTCCACTTTCTCATTCCCCTTTTAGAGTGGAAATGCACACGCGCACAAACACAAACACATACAGACATAAAGTATACTTATCGCTTATATCCAGTCCAGATAAAAATCAGCTCTATGGAAAAGCAAAGCTGTGATAATAACTGTGCATCAAACTTGAACCTTTTGCTGTACTTGCCTTCTACTTTTCTTTGCTGGTGGTGGGTTGTTTTGTTTTACGGTTGATGCCATTTCTTTTAAGTCAGCCCTTGAGACTAAATATTGTACGACAACGTTTGATAAGATCTTGTATCATGCTGAAAAACCCTTATCTAAAGATTTGGCCGGGTGATAGACAGGCAGGAGTGAAAACATTCCTTAATAGCAACATTGCTTTCATCTCATTGCTGCCCTGTTGAAGTTCCCCTGCTCATTAATATTCCCAGTCACTCTTTCTCTCTTACTCTCTATCCTCTTTTATTGTTTAAATGTTTAGTGTAAAATACATTCATCCTGTTATAGGATCATGTCAATGGAATGAGACAGAGGAGTAATCCTTACCAGCATGAGTCTGGAATAATAGTATGAGGAGTAATTTCTCACTAAGAACTGCAGCAGTGCATTAACTATTCGTTAAAGTGCATTAAACTGCAGGCAGTTGATGTAATTAATTTATAATATAATGCAATGCAACCTCTTAAAACTAAGTTGAATTGACCCAGAGGAAAATTTATCTGTAAGCAAAAAGCTCACTGATAAGCCAGTTTTAGTCAGGGAAAACAAGGGAGCTGTTTCATCTTAAATAACAATCACAGGAGGAGAGCGGGCCCTACAGTAATGAATAATTGCGAATGAATGCTGTTTTCATTTTGTAAAAGGATCCCAGCATAATCATTGCACAGCAGCATGATTATTCCAGCAATGACAGATGTTAGAAACACCACTTCTGCCTCTGTTTATGCAGAATCCAGATAAATGTTTAATGTTTAAATAGTAGGAGTTATTCTGTAGTATAGGTAGATTGGAGTTTAGTGCATTAAAAGAAGAGGCTCCTGTCTTTCATTTGAAAATGCTCTTCCAGGGGAAAAGAAAAAAATCTCTGACCTCCCTGGTCACAGGGAGTATTTTAGATTTGGTTTTTTTCCCCTCCTCACCAAACTCTGCCTGTCTCCTTTCTTGAGGCTACAATAATGTACCAATCTGAATAAGGGGATTGTGTAAGTTCTCCCTTTCCCTAATAGGTAGATTTGTGATATTACTTTTATTTCAAGTTCAGTAGATCTCAGAAGATGAGAGTGGGGGGTGCTTTTGTTCTGTCTTGTTTTCTAACCAAAGGAATTAAACAATTTTCTCTGAAATGAGCTTTTTTTTCCAGAAGTACAATGAGCATAATGACACAATGAGCTTCACTACAGTTGTCTGTTAAGGAGACTGGGATGACAAGAAATACAAGTTGAGGACAAGGGGGTGTTTGGGATTTTTGGTAGTCCAAGGAGTTAGAGGCAGATTCACAAGTGCCCTCAGATACAAATATATGTATATGCTCTAGGTCACACTGCAAAAAAACTGCTTAGATGAGAAAAGCATTGAAAGTTGTACTGAAAAAAGGAACATAACCTGTCAGTTTTAACAGAGAATTGCAGGATGATACTATAGAAATTATTCACAAATGTGACTAATGTTTGGCTTTTAAATAAATCTTTAGGCATCTGTTTTCATGGTCAGTTTTTAAAAGGGCGCTAAACAAAGATTGTATTTCTGTGGTGGAAGCCATGGCCCTGAGCATTTTGGAAGGCAAGCTTTTAAACAGAAATACACAGATTTAGAAAAGAAGATGGGCATTTCTAAAGAATTTTGGCTGACTGGCCAAGCTGAAAGCTTGAAGGAGTTAGGTTGTGTCCCTTATGTTTGCTGTGGGAGGGCTGTGTGAAAAGCCAAGTACCATAAAAGAGAAAATGTGAAGGCAATGACTGTTTGCCCAGCTCTGCAGCTGTGGGATGAATTTTGTACCTTCTCCCACATAAACTACCAGCCCAAATCCAGTGTAGAAAATGGTCCCATTATCTGAGAAGTATTTAGTGGTACATTGAGAAGGGTTAAATATTCTCTGAAATGCTTTTTAGTTACACTAGCCCAGCAGGTTACCACCTGAATGTTGTGACTCTCCATAATGTCACAGATCTAGGCAGCTTTGTTTCTAAAGGGTGGAAATCTGGTCCCTTTCACAAATGCTAGATTTCTAAGACCAAAATATGGACTTCTTGCACAATGCACTGCACTGCTGCTCCTGGAGGGAGCAGGGACTCCAGGTTATGACTGTCTGAAGGTTGTCTGTGAGATTGGTAGAGGCAGGATCAGAGCAGGTGTGTGGGGCAGCTGTTGTTTTTAAATCATTAAGATGTATGACCAGGTTGAATAGCTTGCATGCTGTGGCCCATGTACACGCAAGCACAGTTCAGGTGAAAACAAAATAAAAATGGACGCATTAACAAAGGTGAGGTGAGATTTGAATCCAGCTGAAATCAGAGGATCCAGATGGCTATTTCCTATGATCCTGTTTAGAATACTATATATTTTGGCTCTGTATACTGCTGCATTTCCTTTTCTATGCCCTCATTTAGATGTGGTTTTTCACTTTGTGTGTCCCTGTTTAGACAGAACTGAACTTTTTCAGTGTTGCAGAATAATGGCAGTCACTGTTGGAGAGGAACTTTTAATGGGTTCAAGTGAACTTTAAGCAGTCTAATTATTAAATTGCCTCTTGGTTGACTGAGTGAAAGCTGACTTTCAGGAATCTGGTGTTATTTTTTTTTATACCGGAAGAGTTTTCCCTCAGATTTATTGGTGTTTGGGAAGCATATAAGAGCAATAATTCATTCATGGTAAAAAACAACTGCATATATCTTTTTAAATTTGTGACATTAATTACTAGTTAAAACAGGTAAGTGCCAGAGCTACATCCTAGGTTCTTTTCACAAGTATTTGATTGATTTAACAATATCTATAGCTATACCCTTTTCTATACCTGTACCTAGAGCAGTGTTGTGTCTCTCAAGATATAGATGTACTTACACACTTAATCATGCAAACACTTATATAACTGCCTAATATTAAGGAGAGAGGTGGTTCTATTGAGTCATGCTGCAAAAGCATATTTATAGGGTCTGGGATGAAATTCCCAAGTCAGTGGTTTTCTGAATTACCTAAGTACAGTTAAGTAGTATTGAGGGGAGAGAGGGGAGGAGAATCACATTTCAGCATTTGACCTTAAAATAGTCAACAAAAAACAGAAACAAAGGGACACTGATGAAGTATTGTAGCGGTTTGTTACTTGTTTTCCCCTAGCTGATTTGAAATTAATAATGAATTTACAGGAACTTTAGCTGTGCAGTGTGTTGCTGAGTACTATTCATTTTCATAAACTTTGCATTTCGGTGGAGTGGAAGTAGAGTGCAGCCTGCAAAGGAGATGATTCTTTGAAATCAAATGTTGGCCCTAATACTTATAAAATGGAAGAAAAAAGAATGTGTAAAATGGTTCTGCTGAGAAGGAAGGACAGGTGTTGTGGGTTTTCTGAAAATGTAGGTGATAGTACTTGTGGAAAAAAAAGTATTTTTAATAACAAAGTTGCTTAGTGAAATATTCTGTATGAGATGAAAAGCTGCATGGAAAATACGGGAAAAATCTTACAGATGTGCGACAGCAATGAGGAGAAGGGAAGAGATAGTTGTTACCTGTTGGAAACTCAGCATGGAGTAGCAAAAGTCACATTAAGGAAGATATTTCAAGGGCAAGTAAAGAAGGGAATTCAAGAGGAAGGGCAGCTATATACCTTTTTCTTCTCTGCATTTCTCTCAGGAAAGATCTTTCCCATCTTGCTCCTCTGAGGTGCTGGCAGATCTAGCAGAGTGCTTTGGGATAATTTATGCATATAATGTCTGCACATGTGAATAATTCATACTTCTGCTCAACCATTCAGTTTATAAACAGGAAATTAAGATACTTAATTTGTTTTCTGTTACCTTGTCCAATACTAGGAGTCTCTTTTTGCATTTGGTCATTTCTGTTTGAAGTAACATTAAAGGGAACAGGTTTCAGAGCAGGTAGGTTAGAGGAATTTTGTATGACTGAGCCAAAGCTTATTGAAACAAAAAGAAATCAAGTCAGATTTGTAACGAGGAGGCTAGAACCTCATCTCACATACATCGGTATTCTTTGTAACAGCTGAGAAACTGTTATGCAGAGTTATAATATCAGGAAAAAACTCACACCTCCAAAATGTAGATTGAGTATTAATGATGAATTTCATAGTCTGATCCAAACTGTAATATCCTCAAGAATACTTAGATACAGACACCAGTGACATTGTGCTCATGAGTTGGTGTAAATCCAGAACAGCTCCATTGATTCCAACATCACTCCTGTGCCTTGGAGCGATGTGAGTGAGGAGAGATTTTAGCCAATACCTGAGCAAATAAGCAAAGAGGTCATAGCACTCATCTCCTACCTATAGAAAATGCTATAAAGTTCAAAAATAGTAAGAAATTTATGTCAAAGGCATAATTTTACTGAAACAGGAATCAGGACATTACAGGTATACAGGTAAACTTAGTACCTGAGAAGACTGATAAATCACCAACCTCAAAACCCAAATGTACTGTCCAAACAGAATAAACAGTGTTCTATTTCTTACTATGTGCTGCAAGATAAGGAGCTCTTAAAAATTATATATTTATGAAGGTAAAGAAGGGGAAAAGGTAATAGAGAGAGGTACAATTAAATTAAAAGTCCAGAATTACAGAACTAATCATCAAATCTTCTTCAGAGTCTAATGAATCTTTCAGTTCCTTTTCATTCGTCTTTTCTAGTTCTCTCCTCCGGGCATTTAAAATTGCTTTGCATCATTGTAGTCATAAAAAAGAAATTTATGCCCCTCAGAAAGGATACGCAGTTTTGCAGGAAGTAATATAGACATGTCCAATTTAAGATCAGCATAGTCCACCTTCAAAGAAATAAGTCTTTTCCAGGAAGCTTGAGTGGCTATAGTAATATCTGGGTAAGTAGATACATGCTTAGACAGAACCTCTTTCTTTTGCACCAGGTTTAAAATCTGTTTTCCCACCTCACATTAGTGGGGAACACCTGACTGAAGTGCAGGAATGAATTCTCAGGGTGTTTGTCTCCTTTGCTAGAAGTGCTGAGAAGGACAGGGGAGTGCCAGAACTCAAGTTGGAGGTGAGCATCACATTTAGCCTCTAGTAAAACCTCAGCTCAGGATGTCAGGGGATGGTTTCTCCAGAAAGGTTGATAATCCCAAAGGTCATGTCACTGCAGCCATTTCCCAGGTTGAAAAATCTAGTAGGATTGCATTGTCTGTTGAGAGAGGTGAAATTTTCAACGCATTTTACATGATACAAATGCCTCAGTTCTTCACACCTAACTTTACCTGAGGCATGTATTTTGGGAACATGGTCCCCCATGTGCCATCTGAAGTAAACACACACAGAGAAACACCTACAGAAACGGAATAAGGTGAGGCGTGAGTCACTCACAAGAAATATCTGTAATTGTCCACTGGGCTACCAACAGTGTCTAAGATAAACTGAGGCGCACAGTTTCAGATGGGCAAATCTGGCCTCAAGTGTCAACATATATTTTAGAATTTTTTTTTTACTGAGTACAAAAGCTTTCCTTCCAAAACTCTCAGAGCTCTTTGAATATAGGAAAATAAGTATGGTGAGGTGAAAGCCACAAGCTCCAGATGCCTCAATTTTTAGGTGACCAGCCTCAGATGTGCCTCAGGCAGCAAGTACATCCAAAATAGATGTCATAGATGTACTAGTAAATAAATTGAGAGTATAACTTCAAGCACAAATTCTGTGCTGTAATCTGGACCCACTGGTGCTTCTTCCAAAGGGTTATTTTTTCTCTTCTAAGTAAGCAACAGAGTATACAAGTAAAGTATGTGTCTATTTCCAGATATATCATTCTGAGGGCTTGGATTTCCTATAGATTAGTCATCTCATAAGGAGTAATGTGGTTAAGGTAATTTTACCACCGTGGTCTGATTTTTGAAGGAATTGGAGGTTGTATTTGGTCCTGTACCATCTCATATGTTGAGCTCACATCCAGCTGCCAAAGTCAATGAGCTGCCTTCACAGATCTTAACTAAGGGTTTGTTTCCATCAGTGTCACTTTAGGAGGCAATGCAGAGTTGTTTATGTTTGTTTGCTGATCCTGCTGACTCACCCACCTGCTGCTTCACAGCAGTTCCCATGAGTTAACACTGTCCAATGTGTCTTCTTTGAAAGGAACAACTTAATAGTTTCACACACTGCAGAAACAAGATATCCTTAAGCAGGGAATGAAAGGTAAAGAACTCCTTTAATGTGCATAGACCAGTATGCACAAGTAGGACATACTAATTTGCTTGACTGACTCTGCTTTTTTTAATTTCCCAAACATAATGTGATCACTAACAAGCCTGTAAATAATGCAGAAAATGGTGCAGTCCTAAAGCCTGTTGCAGCTAGATTTGTTTAACTCTTTGGCAGAGTTGTAGTGTGATTCACATCTGACCAAGCTTATATATCTGCTGATCAGGAGTATTTTGCCCTGTTCTTCCCTCTAACTTCTCATTGACACTGAGCACTGTGAAGAATCCCTCGGTTTCACAGGACACTAACCAGCTCTCTGAGATTAAAATACACCCAGTCACACACAGGAACAATAGCTGAATCTCACATCCATATGAATGTCTCAAAAAGTCCAGTGAATGCAGTTGTAATGAAAGGTGTATTTGGTTTTCAAAAAAGTGGGAAAGCTGATTTTCAACAACATGAAATAATAGTTACTACATTCAAAAGTATATTTCATCTTTAATATTTATTTTCACTTGAGCAGATTGCTAATGGCCACTCATTTCTTCATAAAAAATGACTCTACTACATCTTACAGAATCTGTATTTAAAAAGGCATTGATAAATTAAAGGGAGTTCAAGGAAGAGAATCAAAAATGATTAAAGTGTTCCAAGTATTGACTTACAACTGAAGATTGAAATAATTGAATGTGTGTGGGCTTGCTAAACAGTTTTTATAACTTTGTTCTCAAAAAGTATGTGTTTGATTCTTTTTAATTCAGGTTTTAAAATTGAGAAAATTCTCAGGAAGAATGATCTGACTGTAGAGTGGATACACTTCTGAATGTAAAGACTCAAAGTTTGCTTCTCCTATAGTTATCTGTCTTGCAAAATTCCTTCTTAAATATTCTTTTCAATGAAGTATTTTCAGGATAAAGAACTACTTAAGTTTAGCAAGAATGACAGAACTTAACCAATTAAAAGTAAGCTTTGGAGAAATGCATTATTTGAATACAGCTCTGAATTGCCCATCTTCTTTGTGTGACAATAAAAATTCAGCTCACCAGATTAAGATAGCATTTAGAACTGAAGAGCAGTTTGTTTGAATCTGGATCTGATGCCATGATGTGACTCATCTTTGTTGGTAAACAAAAAAAGGAAATCATATTATGCTACTGTGGGACTAAGACAGAAAAGTAAACAAGATCAGACCAGCTGCAAATGCAATGGCCAGTTTATTGTTTCCCTACTTTGCAACTTTAGTTCTCTGTCATGAAGCCACTATCATGGAAGGAGCAAGAAGAAATCTTGGAGAGGTGATTTACAAGTCGCAGCCCTGAGTAGGAGCCTGTTTGACTTATAGTAACATTTGTGGAAATGCCTTTTAAAGTAGTAGCTAAGCCACCTAAAATTCCCTTGATTGGAACAACTAGTCCTCCATATTGCCACATCCCAGACTATGTGGAAATTAAATAATTATAAAAGATTTGGGTATTTTACCCAGTTTTGGTAGCTGATCCCTGACAGAGGACATGTAGAACTAGGAAGAGCCAGAGAAGGGTGACAACAATGTTCAAAAGTGAATGCCCTGCTTTAGACATGGGCAAACTAAATAGAAGACTTAACTTTTAATAGAGAAAAGAGAGAGTAGGGTATAGACTTTTGTAAACCATGAATTGCATAGACCAACTAAATAGGAAAGAGTTATTCAGCATGTACTACCCCTTGGAATTGTCAGAAAATAGCTTCAAAAGGGCATACTTTTTCTTACAGTGTGTAATTTCATTGTGGAATTTGTATCCACAGGGAGCTGTGGAAGCAAAAAGTATAAATGAGTTCCAAACCGGACCAGATAAATTAATGAAGAATTGGTTTGTTGGTTTTTCATAGTAATTAAATTCAGTGGTTTAGATGTGTACCGCAGGCTAAGGAAGTCCCTTGACTGCTGATTTCTGGACCCTGGGATCATGTGCCCAGGGAAAGATCACTCTTAACATCATAAAAGTCTGTCAGTGGCCATTTTTGGAGACTGTATATTATGCTAAGCAGGTCTGATGTCATGCAGTCAGTCTTATATTTTTGAGAAACAAAGACCCTGACTCTCATCCATACATGGTTTATTCCTTATACGAATATGCTGAGGGACCCACGTTCTGCATCACATCTTAGGGAAATTTGTAGCAGTAGTAGTGATATAAAAATGTGCCTTTGCACATTACATCTTAGGTGGATCTTTAAGATACAGTGTTGTTGTTTTTTCTTCTCATGGTTATGACTCACTATATAGCATCCAGGCATCCCACTCAAGAATAAGGACATTGTAAAAAACACTTAGTAAGAAAGATTCCTTGCCCTGGAAAAGAAATTACAGAACTATTCAAGTGTAATGTTTCGAGGACCTCATCTTTTTCACATGGTGATTTTGTTGGTTTGGGGTTTTTTTTGGCGGGTTTGTTTTTGGGGTTTTTTTTGGGTTTTGTTTGTTTGGTTTTGTTTGTTTGCTTGGTTTTTTGTGTCCTTTATTCCAATTTTAATTTCATAGGAAAAATTGTTTCTGGTTCTGAAACACTGGTATTTCTTTCAAAGTGTAAATGGTTTCTGAGATGGTTTTATCTATCTGTAAGAGAATACAAACTGAACAGGCCTTCTATATGTCGTGGTGTTGCCAGTGTGATAAAACCTGTAGACAAGTCACTGTAGTTTTCCTCCCTTAACTCTCTTCCCATTGTAATTCAGTTGGTAGGATTTGGCACAAAGCACGAGATAGACAAGAAGACTCCCCTTACTTTGTTGGGCCTTAAGTCATTCTTTTTTTCCCAACCCTTTTTCAAACATCTCTAATTCCTGGTGGTTTTAAGTGTATTTGTTTTACATAAATCAAAGAACTGAAGAAAACAAACACATTAACATCTATTAGAAATGTGTGGCAGCACATATTGTTCTTTTCCTGTTGTAACTCTTAATCCACACCTCTTTTTGCTGTTTGTGGTCATTGTTCACTGTGTACATCTAGTTTAGACTGTAAGCACCTCAGGGCAGGGTCTTGTAATTCTAGGTCTCTAAAGCACCAGGTTCACTGGTGGTGATGTATAAATACTACTAATACAAATGCTGAGCCACATCACTCAAATGGGAAAGGTGTTGAAATGGACCCAAGCAAGGACTTTTTGATTAATAGCCCCCATATCTCTTATTTGCATTCATGGTAACTTTGATGAAAATAAGATGCCCACCTGAATAAACAGAAGTATTTAGTTGAGGTTTGGTGTTTGTTTGTTTTGCTTTTTATTTTCTTGGATTTTAAGACATAATAAGCTATGTGTTTGGAACAACTTCAGAGCCTGGGGCTGCTTACTGTACTATCCTGTTTATCCATCAAGATGGAATCATGGATAAAATAATAAAAAGCTAATACTGTAAACAACTAAAGCATGGGAATTAATGTTTTCCTAACTGACACTGTTTTTTTGTAGAAGATGTATCTCTGGTATTTTTATGAACATTAGTCAACAGAAAGAATTTGTGAATAGGTTATGATGTCTTGCTGGAAAAGGTGCATTTTCCACAGTGAGACCACAAAGATGCAGAGACTGCTGTTCTGTAATGTCCCAGTGGACACCAGATGCTGTACATTGTGTCACCTCCCTAAGCCAGGTCATACATGATTGGGGAGCTCTCAGTTGACTTGCCATCAGGACAGTAAAGACTGTCTTCCCATGTTTGCACAAAGATGCAATAGCTAATGCATATTAGTACTCTAAGAGTAAAACAAACAAATCCACCCCCCAAAAACACAAACAAAACTACAGTCCTACATCTGCATTAAGGCATTTACTTTTGCATCATGCAACATTATTGTTTAAATGACTAATACTACCCGAGATCGAGGCTGAACATGTTTCATACTGAATGGTGGAATGGGAGCTGAAATGGGAACTTACTGGGAACTACTAAATCAATATAAACTATTTTAACTGCCTTAAAACTGGTGACTGGAGCTATTTCTATGTGCAGACAAGGGAGGAGATTGTATTACTGTTATAGCACTACTAGGATCCTCACAAAAACAGTTACACACTTTTGATAGACATCCATCAGAACTGGTTGCATTGGCAAAGATACAGGAAAGAGGTTGAAATAGGGCTGGAGGGCTGGAAAGTATGCTTTACATCTGGAAACTTAGAAAGTTTTGTGTTTCTATCTGTAAAAAAAGAAAATTAATCGCTGCCTACAAGTGCCTAAATGAGGGAAATTTTTTTACTTACAGTAAAAGACTCACAATAAATCAGTCTTACAGACAAAGCTATACCTTTGGATGACAGGAAGCTGAAGTTATATGGTGAAAAGACGCATTTTGATAAAAGCCATGATAATTAACCATTGAATAATCAGTAGTGTGGTAAATTTCACTGTCCTCGATGTCTTTAAAAGAATACCCTGATACCCAAAAGATTTTCATGCGTATATGGAAGTTGAGCTGCTCAGATGAGCATCAAAACACCTGCCATGTACGTATGGGTAGTGCCTTTGCGCTCAGAAAGGTTATTTCAGGTCTTTAAATGAAGACATGCCAGAATCATTCCTGGGTTGATATTAAGAGTTGTCGGTCTCCTTCTCGCTGCCCCAGTTATCTTTTCTGACTGTTTTGTAAGTTGAAGACCCACATCACACAATACAAGTTTGATTAGCTGAATCTGGCTTCCTCAATGTTCCCTCTTGTCTCCAGCAGAGCTGCATGTCTCTTTTTATTTATTTTATGCATTAAATGCTTACAGTGTGCTTGGGGCTGTACAAGACATAAATATAAAGGGAGTCCATGCCCTGTAGGAGTTACTGCATGGAGGGCAGAGAGGAGTAATAGCTTGGGTGTATGGTACTGGTTGGTTCTTCAAAAATAATGCATTATTGTTTCAGGAATTAGTTGATGCATGAGTGCAAGAGCATGGATCTGGGGAATGGGCTGTGATGAAGAGGAGGTAGGTGGGGCTTGAGTTGACATGTCAGGGACAGGGCGTAGGAGGTTAGGGAGCAGAAATCAGAGGAGGGCACCACAGGGGCATAGAGTGCCACAGGGTGACAGGCACGTGTGATAAGAATTAGGATGTGAATTACAGTTTGGGGCACAGTTATGCTGATTCTGGAAATGGAGTTGTTTAAACTTGAGACAAGCTTTAGAGAATCACAAATTACTAAATTCAGAAAAGAAAAGGAAGGAGCAAGTCTCTGTCTTGCTAGAAGACTACTAATCTTAGTCTGTTTTACGGAGGAAGTCGAACCAAAAGATCTCAAACAGCCTGTATGTGCATGGCATCAAGAGGACACTTGTAGGAGGTATAGCCAGCAAATATTTGTATTTATGATTTTCTTGATGACCTGGAATCTCTGTTGTTTGACTTTATTCCAAGTCCTTCCTGTCTTCAAGATAATCATGTTTGTACTACAGTAAAACTTTTGCCTTCTCTTTATGAATTGTAGATAATAAACAGCACCATCAATTTATTTGGTGGTCATTTCAGCTTCTGCAAATATTTCATAGCACAGGTCACTCTGATTTCCCATATAATCTGAATCAGTAGCACTCTGATAATTAATTCTTTCATCTGAACCTCAGGATTACACAGGGGCTCTGAGCTCAAATTATGCTTAACAGCTTTTGACATTTTGGATGTAAAAATCACGAATAGCTGCAATTGTTTTCTGGCTGATTTGTGTGTCTGTAGTTCGGGTAAAGAAGAAGAAATCTGCAATGTAATATCATAAAATAGCCCAGGTGTTCAGAAAGCCACAGTGACGGGTGTAACAACCTTGCTACAGATTTCAAAGAGTGAAACCACAAAGAAAAGAGATTGGAAAACAATTCTCCTACTTAAAATAATTGTGTTATTCATAGGAAAGTAGTTTGGTGTATTTGTAGCTAGTCAGAAAATGCAAACTTAATTCTTCTTGATCTAATTCCAACATGCTATTCAAAACCCATTTTGTTTAATATATTTTTATTATGCGGTTTGAAGGAGAAACTCATTCCTCACATAAAGTGCTCCAGTGCTTCAAGACTCATGTAACTTGTTTAATCGTGATAGTTATTTGATAGCATTATGTAGTAATCACTTTATCAAACTCTGATGATCACCCAGAAGCAGCTTTGGGCAGGATTGTTAAGAGCGGTATGGATTGATGAAGACAGAACTATTTGTTATTGCGCACTGAGCTCGATGGCTTGTGGGCAGTAAATGGCACTACTTTTCACATTTGAAACTTGAAAGATATATTCACTTCAGTATAACACTGCATTATATCATCTGAAAAGAGAAACTCTCTTGCAGTCCATAACTTCTCTTGTTCTCCTCCAAAATAAAAGGCAAAGATATTTTGCACTTATTTCAGTAATATGGTAGTTATAACTGGAGCTTGCAATGTATCACAGACCTGATTTTGCTCCTCTTCTCTCCCACCCATCACGTAACCATCAGCATTTTAAATCTCTGGGGGAAAATCCCTTCCATTTCTAATGTTGCCTAACTGAATTGGCTTTTCAGGAAGCAGGTTTAGGAAATGAAGCAGGCAAAATTAAGTTTTTCCTCCCATTCATTTTTCTGGGTGTGAGGCCCCAGAGCAAGTGTCAGAGGCAACAGCAGTACCTTTGCCAGCACTAGTGCTCCCACTGAGGGTGGCACTTGGTCTTCACCTGTCCTTGTACAGAAAGAAGAGTGTAGATCCTTACACGTAGATACGTGAAATATGACCCCACGCCCCCATGGAAATAGCATGCTATATTTAACATAGTGTTAGTTTATACTAGAAGTCATTCACAGAGCTGATGTTCATGTGAAATCTGGTGAATTTTTTTGCATGCAAGTGGAAGTCACTGGTTCATAACAGGAAATGTACTGCTCCTTCCCAGTGTGACAGGTGCACAAGTATAGACACAGCAAAAGAACAGGAGTGGGATACAGTCTCAGAAGACTCTCTATAAAACATGCAGATGAATTCACCGACGTTAGTAGTTTATCTAGAGCTGAACTACGCTGGCCAAGTCTCCCAAGGTAGATGGGTAGGGATTTCATGTTTTATGCTGCCAGATCAAACATTCAGGGCTCTCAGAATTTAGGTGTGAATGTCCAGTATAGATACAAACTGGATACACTTGGGTAACACTGAAGGTGCTACTCTTCTATGAGAGAACTTTTGATCCTTAACACAGGTATCTGTATCTGGAATGCTTCCATTAACAGTGCTTTAAGAGAAGCGTGTGTGTGGTAAATTAAGGTAGTAATGTATTTATTACTGAGGGCCTAAAATGTTTTGAAAGCCTTGAGTCTCAGACTGCTCTTTGGTTCAGGCCTGCTGGCCAGTGTTTGTGACCCTGTGAGCTGATCAATGGCCAGGTGAATGCGGAGATCCTGGAGCAGTTCATAAACAGGAGATGTCAGTCCCCATTGAAGACGGGCTAAGGTCCATGTGCCATCTGCTGACCTTCAAAGCTCCTTCCTCACACAGGCTTGGATTTCCCAGCAGCTCACACCCTGCTCCTGGTCCTATGGTGTAACTCAGCGTTTGAACCACATTTGCATTGCTCACAGTACAGGGAATTGAGTACAGGGAACCATTGAAGGTGAACTGCACTGATCACCTGCCTGCCTGCCTGCTGGGACTTGGCACCTTGTGCCACTAATACTGTCTCCCTTTTCAGAGTGCAAATTGGTTTTGACACTCAAAGTATTCTTCCATCCTTAAAATAGTTCTACATCAATGGAAGATAAGCTGCTGGTGGGAGTAAGGCCCTGGTGTGGTAAATATTGAGGGGACAGTAGCTGGGTGACCTCCAGTGTTGCCAGTAAAGCATAGTGAGTAATTACACCAAATTCAATAAGAGTGGAGGAAAATATCATTAAGCAAGCGAAAGCCACCTCCTTCTTGTATTTTGAAGCTTTTTGCTTGTGCCTTATTTGTGGATTCTTTCACGTTTTGGAGAATCAAACAACATTGTTGGGCTTTTTTTTGTATATTATAAGCTGCAGTGACTAACGTATACTTAACAAAATTACCCACTGCATTTGCTGTGAGCAGCACCCTGGTTCCTTTTCACTTCTGACAAGAACACTATCACCAAGAAAATCACCGACCTCCATTTCCACCTCACTTTTATTTGGCAGAAACCAGTCAAGTTTGCCATTGGCTTCCTCTAGTATTGTTCAGCTCATCTGGTATGAGATCCCATTAAAGAAGATTGTTGCAATTTGTCTCACCTTGTTGTGAAAGCACATACTGTCCCTATGCACTCAAGCCATATTTCAAGTATCAGTGATTGAGGGGACCTACAGAATGCTGAGTAAATATGTTGCTGCAATTAGGACTTGAGGGGAAAAAAAAGTGTATCCAGTATTTTCTATCCCTTTGCTATTTGTGTATGCAAGATAGACATGATCTTTCCCCTGCACATACAAACCTGAGCAGATAAAATAGCCTGGAAAAATATATCATATTGAGGGCTATTTTCTTTACTGGTTTACCTGCAGAGCAACACAAACCCGCTTCCTGTAAAACAAAAGAGAATCTGGCCCTGTGAATATTAAGACTGTCATTACTAAA
Organism: Ceryle rudis; assembly: GCA_033439905.1. NCBI lineage: Eukaryota > Metazoa > Chordata > Aves > Coraciiformes > Cerylidae > Ceryle > Ceryle rudis. Next base: position 186,618 of record JAAGNO010002404.1, read on the forward strand.
CTCACCTACTAAGCCTCTCATTTTTCTTTGCATTTTGTGCACAAAGCAGGGATGTCTGAAATACATTATTCTATAAAGGGTGCTGCAAGATAGGAATCTCTTCTCCATGTCATGCAATGGTTTGATTTTGCATTTAAATAACATCTTCCACCCAAGATCTTGCAAGCTTTTAAAGCTATTAATTTAGCCTCGCAACAGCCCTGTAAAGAAGTTACAAATGAACAGTAGATAACAGTAGATGTAATAGTAGATAATTTAATAATAGGTTTATCTTTCTTCTGTGGCCACGGAGACCAACAAAAAGCCCTGTTTTATTTTCTGGATGAATATTAGTTTGTGGTGCTTTGGGGTTTTGGATGGCAAACTAAGAGACCTTGGGTTTCATTTTCAGTGAAAATGAACACCTGAAATTGTTCTTCATTTCAGCTAGAATTCTGAGTGCTTACAGAGAAAATCAAGTGTGTGTGGTCTGAAATTAGTTTTCCATAAACAGAGACATTGTGGTCAATGAGCTACTTCAGAGAACATTACCTGAGGTATTTTGTCTCATGTAACACAGGTTATGTTTGGCCACATAGATACAGATAGACACAAGCTCCTCTGTCTTTGCTTTGAGATGGCCAGGTATGAGATAGTTGAAGTGTGGAGGCAGAATGCACAAAGCTAATGGCCCGCAGAGGATCGGTTGAATTTCCAGTCTTCTGTCTGAAATATAATAAGTAGCAGTCTTCCTCCTATATCACTTCAATGGTGGCTCTAAGCTGTATATTTTTGGCCAGACTCTGTATTCAGACTTTCTGTTTTAAATGCCATTACTGTACCTGTCTGTCACAATGCAGAAGACAGAAATTAAAGTCAAGGAATTTAAAGAGCAGTAACATAATTATATGGCCCATTCTTCAGCTGCTGAACATCAACAGCAGAATGCAGTCTGCAGAGTGCTAATGTCCATGTCTTGTTGCTTCAGGACTTTGGGAAGAGCTTCTTGCAAGCAGGTTGCTATCTGACAGTGCATAGAACAGCCATAGTGCTGGCTGCATTGAGATTTTAATGAAAGACAATGTTGCTCTTTATATTCACCGTTGCTGACTTTACATTGAAGCCTACAGAAGCTTTGTTGGCTGGGTTCAAGATCAAGTCTTAATACCTAACAAATGTGTATGTTATTGCACAGCGAAGATCTACTTTAGATTAATTTCCAAGATACCAGCAGTCCGAAGGACCAAAAACTATTTTAAAAATGCCAAGAGTAGGTTGGTGATTAATGAGGAATTTACTTTATTTTGCAGTGTCTCTTATTTAACTGGATGCCTCTGGAGACATGTTTTAAACAGTAAGGCACTATCTTAGACTAGTATGGTAGATTTTCATCTCACGTTGACTCCATTAAAGTAAGCTTCTATAAACAGACATCAATTACAACCAGTTTAAAGGGTTTTAAAATGTAATCCAGCAGTGCTGCTTAACTGAATGAATCCTGTGAACTGATCTCCAGTGAATTAATAGAGCAGTGTGTGGAGAGCTCACTATGAATCTGAGTTAATGACTGGAGAAGATCAAATTAATTACAACTGTCTCTGAGGACCTGCAGGGAAGAACTCCCCTGGATCAGCTAAGGTTTGATTAACTCTTCAGGTACCAAATGGAGATTTTCTACAAGTCATTTTTAAGTAATTGTTGGTAAGACAATGGAGAGAGGCAGCCTGTTATTTTCTCAGGTGGCATGGAATCACTGTGAGAAGTGATGGTGCTGAACTTTACTGCAAATTTCAATTTTCAGTTAAAACCCCAGGGCTAAGTACTTTTTTATTACTTTATGTCTGTTTAGTTGAGTTTATATCAAGTACTAATGCTAATACCATGCTAAGATTATAACAAAGTCACTATGTGACAGTTTCTCTACATGCTAATATAGAAACCATTGGGATGAAGGGTTCCCATTTCGGATAAACAAACGTACAAGAGACTCCACTACTTAGGTCCCTCTGAATTTTTGCACACATTACTATTATTATTACTGTACTCTATAGACAATTTTATTTGATTTTATAGTGTCAAAGAAGATGTGATTATTGAATTAATTAATTAGAAAAATTAAAAGGTACAGCCATTGGTTTAAAGCAGGGCTGTGCTGATGGGATAATGAGGCCAGGAAGGCACCCTGGTCTACATAAAATCAACTGATATAGTTCTGAGAAAAGAAATGTCCAGGTTACCAAAAAATTCAAGACATCACTGATTATAAGTGACTATCTCAGAAGTGCATATGGGCCACTGGTCTAAACTTTCATCTTCTCAGAGACAAACTCCTTCTTGAACTTTCCCTTCCTATCCCCTTCGCCCAGTACAGCAAACACTTCATTCTGTAAAGCTGTAAAGTCAGTATCCTTTGTGAGGAGCAGACCAAACCCAAAGTGTCATCAGGGTCAGCCAGGGTGCAATAATATGGGACATCCCCTGGAATCCAATCACATGGCAAACTTCTCTTAAGTTTCTCTGCAGAGACCGAGCAGGCATATACAACTGGAAAGACATCTTTCTTTCCAGAAACACACACATTTTACATGAGGCAGCATAAAAGCCTTCAGCCTAGGAAACATGTCAGGAGCCTGTAATGCCAACTGGCTACTGAAGATTTAAATTTATTCTCTCTCTAGGCTTTTGAATTACTCCAAGCTTTAAAGAGTATGCTGCTTGCCTTTATATACAGTGATAATTCAGTTCTTGTTTTTTCCCACAAAACTGTAGCAACAAAATCCTGCAATGCATTCAGCTTCACTGGACATTGGGAGGGTAGTGGGGGTGGGAGGGTGTCAAGGAGGAGAGCAAGAAAGGCTAAACAACAGGTAATTATTGGGGGCCTATAGTGAAGAGGATACATTCACCAAGAAGGGAAGGTGCTAATCAGCTCCTGAACTGTTAGCATTTATAGTATGAATAAGAGGAAGCAATACATGCAATTAAGCCCATTCAGGAACAGGCAATTTGCCCAGTCCTGTCTTCCTCATCCCATAACCAAAGCTCCAGAAGGAGTTTAGAGAAAAAGAAGCAGTTTGCTAGGTTTCAACAATTTTCAAAGTTCTTTATGAGCATGATGAATTAAGCATATGATAACATTATGGTTACTCTGAAATCAATGGAAAAAACTCTTTCCTATGAAGTCAATACAGGGATTCAGCAAGGATTACAGCCAAACAGCCTCAACATCCTGATTTCCAAAGACTGACATCAATATTCTTCTCTCTGTATTTGAATTTTTCCAGAAAACCTATAAAGCAAATAGAAAATCCCCGACATTAGCTTTTGGAGAGACTTCTTGTTTGCCTCTAAAATGTTGTTTATATTGCATTTCGTCATTGGGTGCACATAACATACACTTTCTTATCCAGAAAACATACTTTTGTTTGGTTTATAATTTCAGGTGTTTAGAAAACTAAGAGAGCAATTTGTCCAGTATAGTCTTATTTTTCACCCATCAGACTCTGGAGTTAAGCTGGTATATTTCTTCCAGAAGATGTCAAATAATGTATTTGAATTCATAATAGTGGCCAAATCTACTGTTCTACTGGCCTTCATTACTTATAAGCTGCTTTATTCCGTGTTTGAATTCAGCTTCTTTTGCCTACCTTGAAGAATCATTTAGTGAAATCAAATGCCCTGGCTCACTGTTTGCTTGGTTTTGTTTCAGATGACTTAAAGTCAAGCTCTTTCAGTCTGTCATAGTATTATTGCAGCTCTTTTTCACACCTCTTCTACTTTTCAGGAACTTTTAAAGGACTTTTTTCTTTGGCCATTGGAACTTAATACAGTGATCCAGTACCTTTCTCACCAGTGGCTTCAACACAGCAGTAACGTAACTCTTGGCCTCTTGCAAATCATGTTTCTGATTCCATTGGTTCTTTGGGATGCATCTGTGCCTTAGCACCTCTGTAATGCATTGAAATAAGCAGCTTTAGCTTGCAACAGGAAGTTAAATACCATGTTAAAATAGATTTGGACCCAGCTTACAGGTGTGTCAGGTTACTTTTTGTGACTGCCCAGTTCCTCCCAATATCCGCCATTTTGCTATAGTGATTATATCTTTATTTGTTGGATGAAAATATTAAATGTGATGAGAGAAAATGTAAAACCCTCTGGGTACTGCAGCAGCCCTACTCTTCTGTGTCTACTTTTGATCCATGCAGAGACTGTTAAAAACACCCCTTTCAGAGAATTATGCCCAAGTGTCAAACTGTCAGTTAGCTAGTTCTTAATCCATTTGACATGTACTATATTGTTATGGTATATGCCTGATTTTCTGAAGAGGAACTCTCAGGACTTCATGTCATCACAATTTCTTTGTCCAACACACTTGTGGCTCCCTTGAAGACTCAAGTTAGGCTTGTCCAGCTAAGGCTGTTCTTCATAAAGTCACATTGATTGGCCCTATTTCTATTCCTGTTTCTTAATTAAGAGAATCTCCTATCAGCTTTTTCATTCATTTTCTTGGGACTGAAGTCAGGTTAACATCTTTCTGATTTACAGGAAATTCTGTTTTTTCTGTGTAATTTTAACTTACTTTGTCTAATAATGGGCCTGGAACATGACTGGACTTTTTTTTTACTCCTAATGTACCTTTAAAATCATGTTATTATTGCTGCTTTTAGGCCTGTCATAATTTTTCCCTGACATTTTCATTTATCACACTAACTCTACAAAATAAGTTTTTAATTTGGACCAATTGTTTGCTATTATTTTTTCTAAGTATATGTTTGGGGTTTTTTTTCATATTCTTGTCTTTGATTTTCTATTAAACAAGGGCAGGATTTTAGTCCATACTATCCTCTTTTTTAATTATGCCTGTTTGCTGTAAAATATTTATTTTCATCATGGTTTTCCTATATGCTTTTCTCTCTTAGATTTTGTTCAAATTCTTTCAGCTTTCAGTAATTTAGCTTTTGAATCTTCACTTATAACTGTTATTAAGGGTTCAGTCCTCTAAATGACATCAGGAACCTGATGAACGTAATCTGGTCGTGATCTCTGGTCCCTCATCACTCACCAGCATGATGTCCAAATGTTAATTCATCTTCAGTAGTCCAAAGTGGGGTTACAGCTTTTAGGTGTAATATATTTTGTTTCAAAGAATTGTCTGCATGTTTTAGAAACTATGATTGTTGGTTTGTCTGGGTTTTTTTATACTAAGTAACTACAGAAATTTATCCCATCACTGGTCTCTTCTTCCATCCCTCCCTTCATATATTAAATGCAAATACATCTGACAAAAGCATCCTGCCATCACTGGCTGGTTTATAATAGACACCTACCAGAGCTTTTATAATGAGCAAATTATCCATGCTGCATGGAAACTAAAGGTACGAGTAAATTGTAACTGAACTTAAGCACTTTCTGAAGCATTTTACTATTATATAATTTTCAGCACTTGCTGATGTTTGTTATTCAGGCTCCAGTATCACTTAACTATGAATTTAATTATGTGTTTCTCTAATGGCATCACAACTATGTTGAAGGCTAATGGTAGTTAAATATGAAGCTTCCACAGTGTATTTTGCCCAAGTGAAAGTATATTCTCTATTGATAATCTTTTGCTTGTCATTATTAGTTAGTTGTGTGACACTTCATTGTTCACTTAACAACCTTTGCATTGCACCAAACAAAGAGCAGGGATTGAGATTCCATAAATTTAAAGGAGGAACCACCCTAACTCTTTTGAAACCATAGCAACTTTAGCAGCTCTAGAAAAAAAAAAAAAAAAGGAGGAAAAGAAAAAAACCTACCACAAATGTGCAGTTCGTATGTTAGTTACAGTAGGTGGCTGACTTTTGTGGAAGATTAAAGAAGAAAGGAGTTGGTGTGAGGTATGGACCATCTCACATGTAGCTTCATGGAGTAAGGAGTATTTAGGAGTTTCCAGATTGAAAGCAGGGAACCTGTTGGACAACAATCACTAGGTAACGGATCTAATACCAGGGTAGGTTACTAGAAGGTGAGAAACCAGGACTAGGAGGGGAAAAAGGCTAAAAAGAAAAGATTGTTAAATGGCGAGAGTTGAACAGAGGCTATTGGAGAAAAATAAGTTGAACATGATAGTCAAGCACAAGGAGAGATTTGAAAATAATGAGACATGAACTTGATATGGAAGTAGGTGAAGTGAGATGATTCATGAGAGGGGAGAGTAATGGTAGCTGATTTTGGAACATCTTTCTGAAATGCAAGGAAAAGGAACAGGATGAAGCAGTCCAGCTAATAGTTATGAGTAGTCAGAAAGTCAGAGATGAGAAAGGTGCTTTTGCCCACTGAGGATGAAAGCAAATTATGAAGGTCAGTCATAAACAAACTCTTCTTGCCGTGGCAAAAGATCAATTAGATATTGCATTGGAGGCCTGAGGAGAAGGGATCATGGTGATGTTGTCAATCTTGACAGAAAAAAAGGAGAATTAGGGAAGAGAATAAAGTAATTTTTTGTCATGTAAATTACTCATGGCAGGAAGCTTTTTTGTTTCTCTGCAAAACAGCATGCGTATTTATGACTCTGAATAAATCATACATTCTGCAGATAGTAAGCCCACAATAGCAAACAGGCTTCCCAAAAGAGGGAAGATGGTGCAGATTGAATGGGCAGTGACAGTGGCAGGGGGGAAACTCCATGAACTTAGAGACTATAGCTGAAAGTATAACAGTGAATGTAAATGGGCTTGGTAAAAACCATAAAAAATTTATAGGAGCAAGAAAACAAACAATAAGTATGTATGAAAAACATCAAGTAATTAAGCCGATACCTTTGTGCCACAGTGCAAAAATGCAGCCTTTTCCAGTGGGTAGTTAACATAGGTCCCCAACCACCACATTGACTTCTGTCCTGGGAAGGAGACTGGAAAGTGATGGAAAATCCAGGAATGTGTGGAAAAAGAGAAAATGATCAGCTATGTCAAGCAAGTGTAGTAGATCAAGATACGTGAGCTTTTTTTTTTACCTTAATACCAACCTGAGCCACGATACAGCAGTGATCAGGCATCCAGTGTCTGCTGTTCCACACAAAAATTTGATTAATGTATCAAGTGCTACCACAGGTCGCTACTTCATTACTAGGTTGGGTTGTAACCGAAAGAACAAATAGTTTCAGGCTTTGAAGGGTCAATTCCAAGGTGCCATGCCAAACAATGTGCCATCTTCCACCTGCCAAGCACCTAATGTGTCTCAGCACCTGCTGGGTGATATATTGTGCAGGCTAGTCTGTACAGACAGCTCGGAGGGAATTTGCCCTCTTGGATTGAAGAGTAGGATTGTTTGCTTTGTGTTCAGCTGGTGCTCTGAATGTTTTCCCATGTCCAGGGAATGATTTCAGAGCCACAAAATTATAGGAAAAGCACTGTTTCTTAATATTCTGCAAGCAAAGGGGATGCTGCAGGTGCAGCTCCATAGGTGACACTGACTTATCACAGCTGCAAGTTCACTGTGCTTTTTCCTTTTCTTGCTGGTGAAGCCTTTCACAGCATTCCTGTCAATATGATATCCCTGTTCTCAGCAAGAACAATACTGCGCTGGGAAGTGTGCACTTTGGGAATAACTTTCTTAAGGAATAATTTTCAGTAATAATGGAAGGAAGGGATTCGGGTATTAACTCACTGTATGTTAATGGGTTTTTCTTGGAATATAACTATTCTCCAGTATGCTAGAAATGTATTATTGTTACTTTTAAAGCTGAAAAAGGATAAGTAGACTGATCGCTCCCTGACTTGAAGGTGCTCTATACCTGAAAAGGGAGTCATATAGCCATCTAATGGCTATGCAGCTGACTAAGTCAATGCACCATAACAACTATGCTTACATATGATCTCTATAATTCCTATCATTTGAGTGGTCAGAGCCATAGGGTAAATTCTAGGGGGAAAGAGAAAGAAGGAAATCTGGGACAGCTTCCTGGATGTACCCTTGTATCAGCAACCAACAGCTGATCAGGCAGGGACCAGACCTACCATAGCTCTGCTGTTAAATGCACACTGAAGAGTGTTAGGTATGTAGTACACTAAAGTGTTTTCAGTCACATGCAGTAAGACAGCAACTTTCATAAGTTCAGCCTGGCAGACTGCCGTGGCAGTAAAGCACCATTCCAGCTGAAAAGTGAGTCATTTTCTGAGTCTAAGGATACGGAAATTGCCACATTGCATTGGTCCAGGAATACATCTACCTTAATGTCCAGTCTCCAGCATTGACCTCCTTCAGAAAATGATGTCTGACAGTAATCTCCCTGATAAATTTTTCATGTAAGAATTGACTGCAGGATAAGGCCCTAAACGTGGGATGCACAAATGGATGAAGCTGTGCGGATCAAGAGTGGAGCTGCTCAAGGATGTCTTGTCATCATGAGTGGACAGGTTTTACTTGGAGATGTATCTTTACTACTGATTTATTAGCGTTTCTGATGTATGTCTACAATCCAAAGCATGCAATAAGGGAGGAACAGTGTGGGGGCAGAATCAGGGATAGGATTCATAGCAGATCCAGCTGCTCAGACAAGGGTATAGAGAAGAGACCAAGAAGGAAAAATCACTGGAATTAATAATTGCTGTACATAGGGAGGACAGAAGGGAGGCAAAAAAATAAACAGATGAGATACATGTGTCTGTCTGTTGCTTCCATGTGCAGACAGCAAGATAGATCCTGGCCTGGGTTGGTGTTTGTATAGAATCATCATCTGCTGTCATGGTTTAACCAGAGCTGGCAATGAAGCACCACGCAGCCCCTCCCTCCCTCCCTCCCTCCCTCCCTCCCTCCCTGGTGGGATGGGGGAGAGAACTGGGGAAGAAAAAAATTAAACAAAACTTGTGGTTTGAGGTGAAGACAGGTTAACAGGACAGAAAAAGAAGGGAAAATAATAATTACAATAGTCATGATGATGATAGATTATACAAAACAAGTGATGTACAATACTGTTGCTCACCACCTGCTGTGACTGATGCCCAGCCAATCCCCAAGCTGTAGTGCCCCACCCCGTTCATATGCAGGGCGTAACATCATATGGTATGGAGTAACCCTTTGGCTTGTTTGTGTCAGCCATCCTGGCTCTGTCTCCTCCGAGCTCCTTGTGCAATCCCAGCCTCCACTGACAGGGTGGTATGAAAAGCTCAATATTCCTTGACTTAGTATAAACAGTTTAGCAACAACAGAAAACATCAGCGTGTTACAGCATTTTTCTCATCCTGAATCCAAATGACAGCACTGTAACAGCTACTAGGAAAAAAAAATTATTCCAACTGAAACCAGGACAGCTGCTTTGCAGAAATTTGCAACATCTGTTTAAGCTGTTTTGTAGACTGTGACCCTCTTCCCAGCACAACTACACAGGAAAGGACAGTCCTTTTCATTAAGTTTCGATATGTCAGTTTTCTATTTAATCTATCCCAGCGGCTGCTCCAAGAAGAACAAAATATTAAAAAGCAATAGGAAACAATTGTTTTATGAGGACTTGATGCCTGCTGTTCTGTCTAGAGTAGGAGGAGCAGGGTGAATGAGTTTATGGTTTGGATAGCACACAAGATATGCAATACAGTAAATAGTATAACATGACAAGGCCAGAAAGCTCATCAATACCAAGTATTTTGTAACCTCCCAGAAGAATTACTAATGTGATTCTGTTCCCCTACTTTGTCCTGAATATAGAGAAACTATTGACATTTCTTTTTTTTTTTTTTTTTAATTATGGAAACATTTTATTCCAGTGTGTCTTGCTGTGGCCTGTCCATTATTGTTCTGATAACTATCTTGCTGGATATGGGTATCGTTCTGATCAACAGGTACATGCTGTGCAGAAATCAGTGTGCCAACAATACCCAGTTGGAGAACACCTTTAATTAAAAGTTTTATATTGAATTAGTTCAGTTCTGTAAAGAATAGAGTGAACCTAAACTTGAATATTAAAAGTTGTGTAGACCATTGTATTTAAACTTGCCATATTTTACAATGTTTAATCAAGTGTTTTTATTCTGCCTCTGACTGAATATACTAAGAAGTTGATATTTATGTAATAGTGAAAGTGATAATAACAGTTACATTTCAGAGCTTTGCATTTAGAGTGAACTCATAGTGGGTCATTGTTCCAAGGGGTTATTTTTCCTCCTCCTTGCCCCACCCCTGATATCAGAACTGTCTAACTGGGCAGTACACCAGAGGATAAAATTCAATATAGTTAAATACAAGATAATAAACTTAAGATATAAAACTCTAAACTACATACAAAGGATAAAACATCCAAAATTAAATGTAATGTGAAAATGTTTAGCAATCCCTCCAGGTAGCTTAAAGAATATATACTTAACACAGAGTGCGAGCAAAACTATAGGAATGAAGAACAGCCATTTAACGGAAGGAACAGAAATCTATATATAACATGTTGAGAATGAAGTTTGGCTTCTGCAGAAACGAAGGCTACCAAGTTACCAAAATTTGTACTTGGCTGTGTGGCTTGAACTTCTGGTGTCCTGAGCAAACACTGGTCTGAATCATGGAGGCATTAGCTACAGGACTGGAATCAAGGACAATATTTTTTTTTTCCCAACGTAATAAACTTCCATTTGGAGTTAGAGAGAAATAGCCTCACCTTAACATGACTTTATGTAATTGTCTACATACATTTAGCTGATTTTTCTATGTTCAAAGGGTCTCTTATCAGTGGCTATTTCAGATTTGATTTGTTTGTGACTTTTAAAGCAAGGCATAGAAAGGAAGACACTCAGCCTGTAACTTCTAAACGCTAGGTTTAAATGCTTTACATGTTGTCTGTCTCTTGCAGAGGGTCACTGTGCAGGCAAGAGTAAGTTTACCTCATTTTTGTTGAAATGGAAGCATGTAATCTTTAGTTTATTAGTATGAGAGGAGATGCTCGTTAGCAGGGATAGTGGGGCCACCTTCTTTGGACTCCCCTTCACCACAGCATGAATGCCGCCTTTAGAAATAAGGCATCAGCAGACCTGCTGTGTGACTGTTTTAATCCATTTTGTGTAATGGACTGAGTAAACTGAGGCAATTCTTCCTCTCAAAGGTACACGTGAATCTCACGTTAGCCAATGTGTGTGTGTGTGTGTGAAAGCAGTATTCTCTCCTAATATCCCAGTGGCACCTTACTGCAGAAATGTTCAAAGCTGAATGCTTCCCCCCCTCCATTTTCTGTGTGTCTTAAGGCAATAAGAGGGGAAGCAAGATGTTTTCCTAGCTCTGTTTTAGTGAGTGAGCATTGCTCTTTAGATTGCTGCTGACCTTGCTGGTGCTGGGACCCCCTAGGAGGGACAAGTGGCACTAGGAATGGCTGATGGGTAATATTTGAGGTTTCAGTACTCTTCTAGGTGTGACATCGCGGGTAGGTGCAGGCCTGGAAACCATTCTGATCGCTGAGACTAAACAGTGAGAGCATCGTAGTGGGCCTGATCCTACCTAAAGGAGTTTACTGCAGGGGGAATGAGTGCAGCTCCTAGCAGGGAAGAGAACACGAGGGCCTACAAATCCTGATAACGTTGTAGCAGCAATGACAACGCGCTGGCTCACAAGCTTCAGGCTGTTGAATGCTGCCTCCCAAAGAGGTTGGGAAGTCTCTTTCTCCACACTACCCAGTATAGATGAAAAAAATAAGTCAAATATAGGTAGTTGTTTATTTCTCTAGAGGCAAGAGCAAGCAATTTTCTAGTCAATGACTGTGTATTAAAAGTGCTATTTGCTGAATTCTGAAAAGGAATTATAGAAATTAAAAGAAAACAATCCTTAAAATCGCAGTTAGCAAAAGGATCAAATGGAAAATTTTTTTTTGAGGTGTTGGCTCTACTACTTTATAGGAGAAACTGTTCTGCCAGTGCATAAGCGAGCTGCTCAACTTGCAAACATTTTTCCCCTATGAGTATGCTACAGGAAATTTTTACTGACAGGCTATTATGACTACTTTAATGCACATATGACCCACTGTCTGGAAGACAGTTACATTTATAAACTGCTTATAAATTTACTGACACTGTTGGCAACACTGTGTTACAGTGGTAAACATTTAATTTGATCCTCATTTCTTAAAATAGTGATATTGCTATGCCTGCAGAAATGTGAAGCTTCCCGATGAAGAAATTTATTTCAGGTCTCTGCATATTAGTCCTTCAGCCTTGCTTATATGCATTTGTGACAAATGAAAGTAGTCATATTAAATGTCCATTTAATGTTAAAATGAAAGTGACAAATTCATGCAATTCACAGCTTTCTACATTAAAGTTCTTAAAAAGCCTTATACCCCAATTCGAAGTAATTATTTCTGTCCATGATCTTTCTCTAAGTGATGTTTTATGTAGTTGTCTGCCCCAGCTACACATGGTACATGTAAGGCATAGAGAATATTCTTGTAACAAGGGAAGGTCCTAAATTCTTGCAGTTGTTAGGCAAATTTCCTTCAGTGAATAGAAATTATGCTCAAGTGATAATTGCATCATCTGACTCATGGTTTGAGTATTTAGAGATATTTCAATTCTATGCCATAGAATGATGCTAGGATGCAGTGAAGCAATATGTATAGTCCTCTGCCCTATTGTTCACTTCTGCATATCCTGTAGCTGCAAGAAAGAGCTCCTTTTTCTCTCACAAATAAGTAAAGTCACCTTCTGAAAGGAAAAATTTAGGAGCAGCGAGAAGTTGAAGTGGGAAGAACCCTTGTTTGCCTTTTTGACCTTTTAATTTTTGTATGCTGGTTTTTTGCTGAGAGGCTGGGGGAAGAGCTCTGAGTTGGTCAGCTGTGCAGAGCTTTTGCCAAAGCCAAGCTTAGAGGGAGGCTCTTAAACCCCTCATTTTCAGGGTCCCTATTGCTATCAAAGCTCATTTTGTTGGGTTTACATACTTCTCGCCTCTTTTGATGTGAAATAATAGCCCTGTATTGCTTGCTGCTCACACCACAGGTTTGTTTTAATGGCTCTCGCTATAGCTTTCTAAAGCCTGCCCTTCTGTCTTGCAAAGTCCATGATTGTTTCTTGATTTTTTAGAAAAATCCAGATCTGGATTCATTTGCAGAATTCATGATGTAGGATTCTAGAACTGTCTTGAGAACTCCTATACCACAACCACAAAAGGAAGTGAGGTATTGAAAGAGAAAAATTAGCATAATCAGAACATATATGTCATTTTATACTGTTTCACCATAAACCTGGGGTTCATCATGGGAGATTAGACAAAAGACATAAAGATAGTATCAAGCCCAAGTAATGACTGGAGGGAGCTGTAAAAATGCTGGAGTGACAGGTTTGTGGAAATTTCATAAAGAAAATGTAAACCTTAAAGAAATGAATATGGAGTCAGGAAAGAAGAGAAATGTCAGCACATTAAGGGTCAATACCTCAAAAAAATCTGAAAGCAGAAAATCCCATCAGATTTGAGTTAGGAAGGAGATTAGATGAGATACCATATGCAGACAGGGTGAAAAGGTACTCCACCACTTAGGGAAAGAGGCTCAGCATAAGACTCTGACAGTGAAAAGGATGGTATTTTGTGTTATCTGGATCTGCAAAACGTGTAGACCTGACACACAGCTAAGTAGAAGGAGGAAGTCAATCAGAGAAGTGTTGTTCATGTCACAATAAAAAGGCTGTTTTAACTGCTCATAATACTGCAGAAAACAGCACAAGAAAGAAAGTGGAGGTGAGAGGGCAAAGTTCTGTAAGGAAAAGTCTGCTTAGAAATAGTTTTAAGTTACATGAACATCAGTGTTAAAAATAACATGGAAGGACCAGACAGGTAGGATCAGCCTGCAGTAGAAACATCACTAGTGTCTGATTAAAGCAATGGTCAGAACAAAGTGCTGCTAACACCCTATTCAAGGACAGAGCAGCTTACTAGAATTTTCTCTTTCTCTATTAATTATACAACTGAAAGGCCAAAAAGCACAGAAGAGTCCTCAGGCAGATGAGAGTAAAATTTAGCTCATTGTCTCCCTGTAAAACTGAAGCCCTCAATGACAAGTGAAATAACACAGAAATTTTTCAAAAATTCATCTCAGCAGGCACTTTTCAAACTGTTGTTGCCAAAATTGAGAGGAATTCAACTGCTTTTCACTCATGGTTCAGTTTCATACAATGAGAGTTGTAAAGATGCTGTCTGGTGCTCTACAGCAAATCCATACAGGGAACCCTGAGGAGTCACAGAATGAAAGGAAACAGGGAAAAATATAAACAAAAAGTAAATTAAAAATGTAAATTTTTGCAAAAGAAGGGAGCAAAGGGGCTAGTTCAGAGTAAGAAGCCAAGTGTATTATGGGTGAACTGACTACCAGCTTGCATGAAGGCTCATATACCATCTTCTCTCTTTCACTGAAACTTTAGCATTTGAAATTGGGTTCCACCTAATTAACAAATGTTCCTCAGATAATTAAGGGGAGCAATGCTGAGTGGCCCTTACAGAGCTGAAGTGCTGGTTTTCACCAGTGCTTGACATTCTGCACCACTTCCAGACTATTGAAGAAAGCAACTGCCTGTGTTATATCCACAGGGGCTTCTCTGTGCTCCCCAATCCTGCCTGAGTGACAGAGAAGGGCTCTCTGCCTCCTCAGCTAATTTCTGTGCTAGATGTGACCAAAAAAATGAGCTGTGGGTAGTAGACAACACAGTAGCTTGTCAGGAGAAAGCACAGCAGTTTGGCAACAGCCTGCTATGAATTAGTATTCATTCGAGGAAGTAAAATGTGTTTATGCTGGCAGTTCTCAGCACAGTATCATGGTTCTGTTGTACTGTTTAGCTAAATGTCATCTATTAATATTTCAGTGAACAAGGCCTCATGTAAAACCCAGCTGGGATCTCATAATCAGTCATTTTACGTAACAAAAAGATGCTCTTCTAGACAGCGACTAACTCTGTTTTCCAATTACTTTTATCCACACAGTAGGCCTGATCCTGCAGTGTTGCTTCTGACGCTAGTGATGTAGTCATTCCAGGTGTTAAACTGATATGTTGCAGCACACATGCAGAAAGGTGTCCACACTGTAACAGGGCTAGAAAAGCAGTGTACAGTCAAACAGTGCTATAAGCAAAATTATTTTAATGACAAACCCTCTATTCAAATTTTAATTGTTGCCATTCTCATTGTCCTGGTTTGAGTTAGAACAATTCTGCTCAGTGATTTTACTTTTCAGCTACGTTCATCTAATTTACTGCACCTTCTGTAATTAACAGCATGCAGACAGTGTCTGCTTCTAACAGTGATAACACCCAATGTTTAGAGTTAGTCCCGAGGACTGGTGTGCAGACCAAGGCCACTAGATCTTGTGTACCACGTTCAGGGGTTCAGGAAGGAAAAGGCCACACCAGCAGGGAGGAGCGGACAGGACAGGTGACCCTAAACTGACCAATGAGGGATTCCATCCCATATACATCATATTCGCTATAAAGCTGAGGTATCATGAGAATCAAGCTGTCTCTTCCTCTCTTATTCAATGGCTGGCATTTGAGAAGGTCTCAGTTCATTTTGCATTTGATCCTGATCCATGTGTTCCTGAATCCAGTACCAGAATCCAACCCCTGAACATGGTTCACATCTGCCACTGGGCCCAGTCTGGGACTTTCCCAGTGCCTGCTCCATAGCATCAGTGTTGACAGTGATGTAATTGCCATCAGGGGGTGGGAGGGTTAGGGATAGCTGAGTTTGATACTGGTTTTGTATATATTTTTATACATTCCATTTTGTAATTATTTTCATTTTCATTAAAGCCGTTCTAGTTTCCTTTTCAAATCACTCAGTCTCTCTCCCTTATTCCCTTTCTCTTCTCCTTTGGGGAGGGAGGGCAGTTAACAGAGAGCACCTGTTATAGATCTAGGGGGCTGCCCTGACCATAAACATTGACACTCATCCAGTCTCAAAGTTGAAAATTCAACTTTTGTTGCCTCTGAAAATTTGGAGTTCAGAAAAGCATCCTAAAGGAAAACTTAATTTTGCCATACATTTTTTTTTCCTTTACTTCACTTTGCTTCTTTCATCCTGTTGGAATTTCCTTTATTTTTATCTTCTTTGAGAGTTAGTCAAAACCAAATTGTTTTTGCTATCATTTTGGAAGCACATCATATTTTGTATACCCTGAAAACCCAGTCACATCAAAAAATACCGGTAGTTCCCAAAGCTGGTCTGTTCTACACTCCATGCTTGCTGTCAAATATCATAGGAGAGTCAGGTATTCTCAGATTTTGGATTAACTAATTGCTGTCAACTTGTGAAACTCCTGTCTTTATTTTAAATAATTCTGTGATTCACTATGAGCTGAATTCTGTATGTTTTAGGTAAGTATTATCTTCCACCTTTGGTTAGAAGCAAATAGGGATTAGGTTGTGTTCCTGCAGCAGCCAGGCCTTGAAATAGCTCTCCCAGCTTGGTGGTGGATAGTGCACTAAGTATTTTGAAATCAGAACCTTTTATTTTTGTTTTAAGTTGTCATTTATTTTGATCTTCGCTTCACTGTTAAAACTGATTTGTTTTCACAACACATTTTGAATTTCCTGTCGGAGATGCTGTTCATGCAGGTGGTTTCACTGAAGTCACCATATTTGCTTGTGCAGGGGAATTAGGTTAGTGGAAATTTTATTCCTTGCAGCTTTAGCACTGGATTTCAGGATATTTTTGCCTCAGAGTGATTATAAATATTTTAAAAGGTCATTTTTCTAGCTAAAAGGAGGTATTATGTCAATTAGTCATCATACTTAAATCACCCTGTGCAGCAATGTGTTTAATGAAAATTAATTTAGTAAATCCTCTCATTCTGTCACCCAAGGGTTCCTGATTCTGTTCCTCTAAACACAGAGGCAGTCCTCATATGGATAGGTTTTAGAAGAGGTTTAATTATTTCTGTAATTTACCCTGAGATCCCTTTGTGAAAATCACTCAATAAACACCAGACTATTGCCTTCATATAAATGCACAAGAGGATAATTGCACCTAAACCTACCTTTGACACAAATTGCTTTTATTTGAGGAAGCATCCTTTGGGTCACTAACTGCGGGCTTTAAAGGGCATCCCATTTCAGGCCAGCTGAAACTTCACCATGTAGGTGTAATTTAACTTCAATTAATTTAGACATTTAGTTCTTTTTAAGGGAATTATTTGCTATATTTTTATCTGAATCAGGCATATATAAATCATATTCACAGTAAATCAATTGATAATTTCAGTATTAGCATTATTCCAGTGGTGCACAGCTTGTAATTATAACAAAAAGTTATTTTATTTTCCTCATAAATGATTTCAAAATATTGTATTGTGTTGTTTTTTTAAGGATTCTATATGAGGTGCACAGATTTAACCATGATTCAATTACATCGCTGTGTGGGCTTTGGACCTGCTATGATTTAATTACATTTTTGTTCATTCAGACGTTTATACTGCATGTATGTTTTCAAATCATTCTCACCGTAGCAGCAATATTCCAACTCTTCTGTGCAAGAAAATGATCTTTAAAATTTCCTTGCTCTGTAGTACTTAAGAAAGGGAAGAAGTACACGAAGAAGAACCTCAAAGATGAAGGCCAGGCTTGAAGCACTGTTTCATTAATACTGGATGGCAGGAAAGGAGCCAAGTCCCAGATAATGAGGAAGGAGTTGCAATTTTTTTTAAAGCTATCTGGTGACAGGGAAAACAAAAATGACATTCAGCTGACGAATGAGCGGAGTTTGACCTAGCCTTTTGACCCTTGACAATCAATCTTACCTGCTGCTTCATAAAGAATTATAGCTGTGCCACTCACATTTGACTCTGGATTCTTACTATTGTTTCCTTCCTTCCTTCCTTCCTTCCTTCCTTCCTTCCTTCCTTCCTTCCTTCCTTCCTTCCTTCCTTCCTTCCT
>JAAGNO010002404.1:204551-226734 GCA_033439905.1 Ceryle rudis
CCTTCCTTCCTTCTCCCCTCCCCTCCCCTCCCCTCCCCTCCCTCTTGAATTCATAGTCCAAATAGAATAAATGTGCACATTGCATACAAGACCATGCAAAACAGAAGGTAGTCTTGAGAAAGAAAACAGAGAGAGGAAATGGACAATGAGGGCAAGGCGGGGTTAAAAGAAAAACAGCAATAAACCATCTTATACATGTAATTCATAAATGCCTCCAATAGCTTTGAGGCTTTGGAGGGTGACATAAATAAAGAGCAGCTTGGCATCCTCTTCCTCACTGCCCTGTGCGCAGTGCAGTGGCCCTGGCACAAAGAGCTGTGCAGAGCAGCTGTTGGTGTTGCCTAAGGCTCCGCAGGGCCATTTTGGAAGGTAAAGCCTGGCCTGTGCAAGACAGAACAGATTGGGTCTGCCTGAAAACACATAGTGGGCTCCTAAGGTGGTCTTGTGTAATGTAGAACAGAAAATAATGGAATTGTTAAATATAAGCTGCTTTTGCTTAATAAGAGTGGCAACGCAGTCAAGGTGAAATATGATCTCCTGCAGGAGTTATGAAAAAGTCAGCAAGAAA
Source organism: Ceryle rudis (assembly GCA_033439905.1). Lineage (NCBI taxonomy): Eukaryota > Metazoa > Chordata > Aves > Coraciiformes > Cerylidae > Ceryle > Ceryle rudis. Next base: position 205,120 of record JAAGNO010002404.1, read on the forward strand.
CCAGGATTTTTTGACTTCTATGGTATTTTGTTCTGTTTTGATTTTTATGTTATTTCAAGTTTTATCGCTGTGTACACTATTAGGAGTTTGCATACTCTCATTATTGGAAAGGACAGTAAGATCTAGACAGCAGACATCTGCTGCATTATCTCTTAAGGGTGGCAAAGCAAGCACCAAGCACAGTGATAGTGGCACAACTAAAGCAGAGAGAAAATCAGATCCACAAGACAAAACTCTTAGAAGTAAGTAAAGGCCATGTTTTCCTCTTGGTTTCAGAAGTGTAAATTCGCTGACTATGTTCTCATTGCTCTGTGAAACTCAGAGAACAGTTTGTCCTGCCATCCTCATCAGCCATGTTGATTTGTATATTTTTATTCACAGCATTTTTGCTATGATATACTAAAGGTAAGGCTGGTCAGCAAGTGCATCTGTGATGTCATTTGCTAGCTGCGAGAGGTGACCATTTGGATTGTCCGAGGGAAAAGTAAGGGTCTGTGAGGGCTTTATTTTTTTTTTTTCTCAGTGTCAGTGATTACTCTGAAGGTGCTGGTCTCATAGACAAAGGAAATAATGACTGATCATTTGTAAAAGTTGCATATTGTAAAATTTTAAAGATACATCCTTGGTACACAGTTACATGAGTGAACACTCAAAACTGTAGCAGCTGATGGACAAGCATTCTGTGGTTTTATGGTCAGAACTCATTGTTGCCCTGTCATCTGTAAGGAAGGGATGACTGGATGACTACACCTTGATTCATCTTGTGCCTTTTTAGATTGGGAAGAAAAAGATACAAAATATGAACAAGTCCTGAACCTGACTTTCTAGTGAATTTTCATGATCATGAGTGGCCATAGCCAGCTGGGCTGGACCTGGTCTCAGCTGCCTTTGCACATTTTGCTTTTCAGAAGTAAGTGCTAAGAGAAGTAACTTTTTTTTTTCCTAATTTGAGCTGCAATAAGGAGAGCTGCTGAGTATATAGCCTGTGTAGGCTTTGTGCTTCAAGAGTTCCTCCAGAACACCTCATGTGACTGCTGTCATTTTGGCTCTCTGACCCTCTATGTGTTCTTGGTGGACAAAATAGCTGAATGTTGCCTGTACAGGCTTTCTAATGCATGAAGGTCTGTCATGCATGTGTAAATGTCATACTTATATGTGAACATCATCAATTTTACTTAGATTTCTTGGTTTATTTATATTATTACTTGTAATATATTCAGAAAGAAAAGCCAGCAAGCTTTAGCTTGGGAATTATTTTGCAAGGGGTTAAGAAGGGGCTGTTGAACAAAAGAGGGAGAGGAGTTTCCACTTCCCATTTGTTCTTGTGTAGTTTGGGAAGCAGTAATCACTGGTGTAGGAAGAAGGAAGTCTCACACAATGGCTCAAATTTCATAAGCATAATAAAAGTCTAGGCACAAAGCAGAGCAGTCTTATTAACAGAGGAAGTGAGGTTAGTAGTCTTCAGCCTTTTAACAAGACAACAGAATTTATGAAGCATCACAGCAGCAGGATGTGGTTACCTGCAGTCTATTCACATAACAAGCCCACTGGGGTCCTATACTTATCACCCTTGAATTTGTTTTCCTTTCTTCATTTTCTTTTGTCATCCCCCTGCTTCTTTGGCTTAGCATACTGCACTGGAAGAATCACTTTATTACCCGTGACATCTTGTTGGTGAAATTTTCTCAGGGTTTTTTTTATTGTTATTATCATTAGCTAGTTTGGTTTAGCTGGATCCATCAGTGTGTCTCTGATGACAGAGGTACTCACAGTGGTGTGCAATGAACTCTTAAGCACTAGTCTTCCTGGAAATCTAGGATTGTTTTTCATTCTGAGATATCCTTTAAACCTGGTGTGAGGCAAGTGCCTAAAATGTGCCTGAGCTGAGTTCATCTTTAAAATATCCTTATTATTGAAGAACTCAAAAAGTTTTATGAGCTGCTGGGAATAAAAACATTACCCAGACATTATCAAAAAGTAGGGGAAAAAAAAATAAAGTGCTATTAAACCCTCAATCTCTCATTAACAAAATGTAAGGGGGTAGCTCTATAACAATCTTTTCCATGTGGAAATAAAACCTTCATTTTGAGTATCTTAGTGCACATTGCAGTGCTTTACTGATTTAGTTTCCTGTGTGTCCTGGTTCAAGATAGAACAGCACTAATTCTGTGCAGTGATTTTACTTCCCAGCTCAGCCTCTTCTAACTAACTGCACTTTCTGGTTAGCAGCCTGTTTTCACAGACAGTGTCTGCTTCTAGTGGTGATAATGCTCCATGTTTAGAGTTACTACCAAGGACAGGGGTGTGCAGAAAGGCTCTTGCTTATACTTGTTTCTGTGCAGACCAAGGTCACTGCTCAATCTTGTGTGCCACATTGGCCATCCTGCAGGAAGGACTGGCTAGGACAGGTGACCCTAAACTGACCAGTGAGGGATTCCATCCTATATATGTCATATTCAGTATAAAGGTGAGGGAACACGAGGATCAAGCCTCCTCTTCAACAGAGAGCATCTGAGGAGGACTCTGTCTGTTCTGCCTTTGGTCCCAATCCATATGCTCCTGAATCCAGTTCCAGAATCCAGCAACCAATTCTGGTTCTCATCAGCTGCTGATGTACAGTCTGAGACTTTCCCAGTGCCTGGTCTGCAACAACAGTGGTGATGGTGACATAATTACCATTGGGGAGGGTTGCGTTCAGTATTGGTTTTGTTTAGATTTGTATATATTCCATCTTATTATTATTTTAATTGAATCAGTTTTAGTTTTATTTTCCAAACCATAAGTCTCTCTCCCTTATTCCTTTCTATTCCTTTTTGTGAAGGAAGAAGGGTTAAGAGAGACGATCTGTTGTAGGTCTACTGGACAGCCCTGACCCTAAACCTTGATGCCATGGTGAGGAAAGTGAAGTTTATTATCCCTCCTTTACTTTTATAGACCAGGAAAGTGAGGCAGGGAGATTAGCTGCCGTGTCCATCCTGGGGCAGGTACAGCAGGTTCAGGAATAGGAAGTGGATTTCCAGGTGCTGATCTTCATCCATAATACAATCACTCTAAACTCCATTTCTGATCTGACTTGTTCTATCATATAGGATTTTTTTAATTTTTTTTTTTTTTTAATTAGAAAAACTATGCTTTGCATCTTGGGAGCACAGCATCCAGGTGGGAATATTATTTGTCAGCATATTTAATTATTTGTAACTACTTTCTTTGCTTGATGGTTTGATTGTTATTTATTTTATTTTACTCTGGAAGGTTTTATCACTTAAACAGCCTGAAATCAAACATTTGGCTGTGTTTACAAATTATGAAAATGGTTTCTGATTAAAGTGTTCCACGGGGAGACTGAAGTTTCAGATCAGTACATAATCCAAGGGCACTCTTCTGAATCTCAGCAGAGAGAGCTGCTCTGTGGCACATGCTCTGTATTCATACCCATGCTGGCACGAGGCACAGGCTGTGGCTTGCACGTGTTCCCTGTAGTCTTCTTGGGGCTATTTCTTTAGAGTGCTCTTATGGCAGGGGACGAACTGAGCCCTCTCAGCCAGGTGAGATGCAGGTCTGCAAGGCACCCAGCCATCAGACAGTACCTGACAAAAAAGGCCACTCCCAGTTGCAGCTGAAAGAAGTGACAGAGCTGTGCGGGCATCTAAAGCTTATCTGTTTTGTAGACATACTGTGTTCAAATCTGAAAATCATTGCCGGTATCAGTTAAATCAGCAATGCTTCTAGCACTGTGATTGCAAGAAATTAGACATCATTTCACAGTGCAAGGTAATTAAAGGCTATTAGAATCAATCTATTTAAGAATACTGCTGGTTTAAAATGAAAAAAAAAAAAAAAACAAAAAAAAACAAAAAAAAACCCCAATCAAAAACAAAACCACCAACCAACAAACTATTGGAATTACTTCTGATTTTGTCTGGACTGGTCTGTGGACCAGTGTTGATTCACAGATATCAGAGGTCTTTCCTATGTTCTTGGTTTCCCCTCTTAATTTCCCAGTGCAAAACAGTAAAGCATAAGATGCTTCCCTGGCATTGGAAATCCATGTGATCCATAATCCAGATACATAAAATGGTCAGCAGTGTGTACTGCAAACCTCCTAATGATATGTTGCTCTGCATGGGTGCTTAAAGAACACTTGCCTTCATTTATGGGTCTTATCTCTGTAGGTGTTTGATGCAGTTCTCATCAGCTTTAATGACGGGGTAGCTATTGGCAAAAAAAATTCCCTAAACATTCCATAAAAAATACAGGCAGGAATTTACACATCTGCTTTTGCCCACAATCACACAAATGGGACTTTCTGACAATAATGTTTAGTCAAATTTACATTTGCTTCAGTCCCCCGTTCAAAGGCAAGGATTGCTGTAGTGCTGTCATAGTTCCATAAGCTATAAAGAAGTAAATGTCTGCAGCTGGTAGGAAAAAGAGACTGTTGGGGCCATATCTGCTCAAAGGGAGGGCTTTCTATGAGAAGAACAGCAGTTTTGCTGCTGAAGATGATGGCCATGGGAATTGCCCTCCCCTATAGAATGCTGGAGGACCCCTGTAGAGATGGTCTTTCCAGGTAGTCTTTAGATAAACATGGGTCCAAAAATTGCCTTTTTTTTTTAAGATTGTGGGAGAGAGGGAAGGAAAAGAGCATTGTTATGGTCATGTGATGCTGGACCTGGCTCTCTCTCAAGGATGGAGATGAAAGCATAGTTTGCCCCATGCTCCCTGGCAGTTGAATGGAAAATCAAAGGGAACCATATTAATTTCAGCTTCATTGAAAACACACGGTAGAAAAAACACCCATAGTTGGCAAATGGAAAAGTTTTAAATTGATGATGGAAGAAACATTCATTTCCAAGCTTCCGAGTGAGCTATTAAAATCAACAGAGTAAAGACAAAATACCTGGCACTGAAAATGAAAGGAACAGGTTTTTTGCATCTACTTAGTTGAAACTTGGCAAAACAAGTCTAAAGTAGTGGTTTCAGATTTCTGTGTGCGCCAGCTGTGCCAACTTTTGTTCTCAGGGTTGCCATGATAGATATTCGTCCCACTTGAAAAGCATTTTTTTCTCTAACTTTTTAAATCAGAAGCCAATTTAAGCAAGAAACTAGATCTTGTATCAGCACTGACATGTGTTTCTATATTTTGTACTGTTGAATGGTCCAGGCTTTTTATTTAAATACACTGTTTTGGAACAAACTCATCTCCATTTAATTGACATTGGAGTTACCGTAGTAAATCTAGTAATGGTGTTTGCCCAGTGTTTATGTAGCATTTTCATCTATACTTCTCTGTGGGCTTCCTTGGGAGGATGAGAAATCCACTAATTTCACAAGTGTGGAAAATTGTGAACAGTAAATTCTCTCCCTTTATCCTTATCATTATTTATAGCTATATACAAGCAATCCGTTTCACATGGTGACCTATGGTTTTGTTATCACCAATATTTTCTTAATTCTCTACAGTTAAAAGTTAGCTTTTGCATTATTTTATGAAAAAGGTTATATATCACAAAAGAAAAATTGAAGAGAAAATAATAATTGTTGAATGGAAACTTCACACAATTTAGTTACATCACTGCCAGTATGTTTCTATAGAATGAATAAAATATACCTATTAGGATACATTCTCTTGTGATTTTTCTGTATTTTTAGAGTAAGTTCTGCAGGATTCTATTATAATTCTCAAAAGGATAACATTAACAACAGGTATATTTAATATTTATAACAGCCTTAGTGCATTGGTAAACACTTCTCTTTTTTTGATGTGCATTAACACGCTGTTGAATTTGTTTAAAAGACCACGGAAACCGGAGATGACAGTGGGAAGAATGTTTTGTAGCATCGTTCAGGTTTGCTATAGCTAAACACATACAGCTGATGAGATCTAAACCCTTATTTTAAATGATATTTCATTATCTTGAATATTAAAATTGTCAGTGTTGCCTTAAGGACGGCAAAGACAAGCTTCCTGTGAGATTTTTTTTTTTTCAGAATTACTGGTTAGCAAACAAATTGGTCTTTCTTTCCATTATCTGGTCAGGAAAAGCAAGTATTTCTGTTGATAAGGGTAATAAAGTACTAGTTACTGCATCAAAAGGCCAACAGCCTTCTTTTCTGAGTGAATATATGGTCAGGAATAGTGAATGATTTTGAAGTAGGTTTTTGGCCAATTGCAAATTCATCATTTTGTTCCCTTTCTAGAACTGGAGACTCCTGTTGCATGTAAGTAAACACATTATATAAGTGGAAGTTCTTTTATTAATTGCTGTGTATCCCTTTCAAATTAAAAATAATTAACCTTGAAGAAGCAGCCTAATAGCTAGAGTAAGATCTAGAGGCAGTTTGTTCAAAGACTTGCTATTAGCTATTTTGCAGTGTACAAAAACGCATAAATTATCAAACAGTGTGGGAGTTCCTAATATGCTTTTAGAAGCCATGAAGTGGATAATGCATTGACTGGGCAGAGCATTGCTGCTGCTTTTCTGGACTCCCCAGCCCTTCTGGTCAGCTGTGGAAGGAGCATCATCCTAGCACAGAAGTGTGTCTGACTTTACAGCCCATGAATGAGCAGTGCCTATAAAGATCTTCTCCCTAACTCTCCGACCCAAATTGTCTAGTGATGGGCAGCTTATCTGTGTGAATAACCAGGTGGTTTATTTCAAGTGAGCAGGAAATGTAGGTAGGTGGAAGCACATGAGCACTCAAAGAGCAGCTAGTTCACTGTTGCTGTGTGAAGGTGATAGACACCAAGCACAGATTAGCACCTGAAGCAGCAACATGTTTGGCTGATGAGCTATGGGGACAGGAGAGAGATCTGATATTGAGCCTCCCTCATTTCACTACAAATTAAAAATGAGCAGTTAGTCCATCTGCAGCAGATGACAAGCTGCAGAGTCCAGAACTTCTGCTCACAGTTCTACTTTTTGCTTTTAGTCTCTCTGCAACTAAAATAAACAAACTAGAAGCAGGGAGATAGGCAGATTGCCTAAAACTGACCTGTAGTTAGCTTAAAGCTTACAAGAAGGAAACAGGTACAGATCCTGCGGTATGTTTTGAAATGCACACAGCTAAATACAGCCCTTCTTACCTGTGCATAGCAAATAATAAAAATCATGGAAGATTCTTAAAGACAGCAAAATAGAGCTACTGTAAGTCAACAGCAGGCAAACATAATGTACCTTGCTAGTGGTGCGTACATTCGGGAATGGTTTGTGATGTGACTAGTTACCAACTTGCAGTTTGTTTCCCAGCTCATCTACAATTTCTCATGTGGAAGGAGTTGCATAGTCTCTTTGCACTGATCCCTTATCAAAAGAAAGAACCTCTCCATCTTCTGCTCACATGCTGAGGTTACAGCACCTAGCCCAGCACCTCCTTACCAATCCTGTGACCTATGCTTGAGGTTGCTCTTGTACTACAGCTATTAAGCAATATCTCGTACCACTTAAAGAAAGTTTTGTAGTCTTTTTTTAGTTTTCAGTGAGTGTTGAACCATGTACCATGTGCAACATGGTACTGCACATGTGTTCCACCCAGCTGGTGAGCCTTCAGTCCCTGGGAGCTTAGTCCCATAGGGACTAAGCATTACAGCCCTTGCAGGATCAGGCCATGTGCTTTGTTTTGTTTTCTTCCACACCTTTTTCACCCTGTTGCCACCAATTTTAATTTTTCATGGCTTGGTAAAACCAGGAGAAATTCAAGGCTATATTGAGAATAATGGACCTCATTGTTAACACAGTTGAAGCTTAAGTCACTGCTCCATCAGAGTTTTGCACATGTAGCCTTGTAGCAAGGTAGAACTGCCACTTTTGCACCTGGTTCTCATACTTGCTGTTGTAGTTTTATTGATTGTAAAGGAAAGGACTGGGCTGAGATATTTTTTCCCTTTCTCCTTATAGTGCACACATTTCTGTTTTCTGAGTCATTCCATGGCCTGTTCTCGCTGGTGCTCAGCTGACTTCTCCAGCTGGAATGTACATGCTGGGAACAGAATTTGCAGCTGCTTGAACCTTGGAGTTCTTAAAACATAGTTGTATCAAGTCTACCAGCATTGACTGGAAGTGGAAAATGATAGAAACATGGACATAATGAGAGTCTGAGAGATTAAAAGCAACCAGTCATACCGAGTCACCTGATGGGTATGGTACCCTCTGCTGCTTCCCTTGGTTGAGGCTAGGGGAAATTGACATAGTCCTTTATCATTCTCAGGACACTTCCACAAGCTCAGCATCAAGGCCAACCTTTTAAACTACAAACCTTTGATCCACTCTTCAACTGTATTGTTTAAAAAACCCCAAACACACACATGCACAAAAACCACAGTACATTTCACTTACAGCAACTTCACTTTTAGTTAAGGAAACATGACTCACTTCAAAGACTCTTTGAAGAGACTTCTACTAATTCCTGATCTTCAAAGAACCATTGCTGAAGCTATACCTGAATAAGTATTTCTTTGTCAGAAGAGCTATTTGCCATAAACAATTATCGAAGACACAACTGCAGATCTATTATCTGAGAGAATGTGAAATCACCCTTTGAAGGCACCAGGCAATTCAACTAGTTCCTCTTGTCAAGACTTTGCCCCAAAGCCTCACATAGCCACCTTGCCATCAGAAATGGCAGGGCACCAGTGGACTGCGAACACACGGCTCTCTGAACTGCAGGACAGGGTCCTGGGCCGTGTTGTTGCACTGCTTTTTCTACAAGCATTGCTACTTCAAGGCACATCAACCACTCAGTCTGCATAAGTGCGATGGAAATTACGGTTCCCATCAATATTACAGCATTTGAAAGAGACAAGGAGAGAAAAAAATAAGCTGCAGTTTCTGTTATGAAAGGTTGTGTGTGCAGAGAGTGCCTGGCCTTTGTCTGATGTCCATTATGAGTCATGGTCATTGCTCTCTGAGTCAGCAGACTTGTTTCAAACTTAATTTCTTTGTGTCATTCATCTGTACCCTGTCACATCCCTTCAGCTGTGAAATCTTATACTGGGCTTTGTTGGCCTTTAGATATTTTTTTCTCTGTCAATTAGTTTCTTTCAAAGGCATCCTGCAGAATTTTTCCCAAGAAATGTGAGGTTGCTTTAAATTCTGGTCCATAGGAATGTTCTTATGGGCCCAATATGGTCTGGAAAACCAATCTGTAGGAACACTATGACACTCAGTTTGCTTTTCCATTCTAACATTCTTCTGTTCTTGGCAATCTAGGACAAGTCTTGCTCCCTGTAACTAGAAAACTGCTTTCATCTGGCATAAGGGACTTGATGTTAAGATCCTGCCCCCTGATCTCCGAGTCATGTTTAAAAAAAAAAATAAGAAAATCAGGCTGGTAAAATTAGTATACCAAATCTATATATCACTTGCTTGACACCCAGCCTTTGGCATTTAAACATTTACATTGCCCTCAGACTATGTTACAGTGGGGTTTTAATTGCCTGTCTTTGCATGAGAGTCCCAAGACAACTCTCTGATTGATCCCCTGTGTCTTGATGATACCGTGACTTCAGTTTCAGCCATCTGTACAATATGAGGCCTAAGGTCCCATTTGAGCTGAGGAAGCAAATGGCTTATTAAAGTCTAATTTCTCCAGCTTGTTCTTGCCTTTGGGCATTTTAAATAGGTTAATGCAATTTTTACAATACACTCAGGGAACTTTACTCACAGAGTGTTGTCATAAACCAGAGGAAAATAACCCCTAGATTATCTCAAAATGGGAAATATTCCAAATATACTTGCCTTGATACTTAGTCAAACCCTTTTTTCTCCTTAAGATTTTAGTGGATTATTGTACATTTTAGGGTTTGGTAAGGGGAAAAATAAAAGATTTATTTAATGCAGTGGATCATTTTTCAGGGAAGTTCCAGTATTCATCAAAATGTGGAGACACCACAGGCACCATATAAATTATGATGGTTTTCTTCTTGATACTTCCTTTTTATTGCCTGTATTCTTTAAAGTGAATTTAGTGCTCATGAAAGATGCTGGATACGACAACAGTAGAAAGTGAAGCCCTCTGTTTATCTGCAGAATTGGTACAGAGGAGCACTGGCAATTCAAGTTCCTCCCCATAAACCCATCCACATCCTGCAGCTGTAACCTCGAGGCATCACTTTTAGGAAGGAAAAGTTGACTTAGTCTCCTTACTCTTTCTATCCTTAGCCTCTCTGCTGAAGGTGCAAATATGATGTCAATTGATGCCTTCCATGGCTGTAGTTTATGAACTTCCTAATAAGTACTGGGAGACCATCATTTTATTACCTTGACCATGTGGCAGATTCCTTCCAGTGCAGGCTCTCTGTGGGAATCTGTGTGTGAATACATCTTTAATACACCTTCCATAAGGTAGAAAACAAAGTGTCATTAAAGTGCAATGACTTTTGTTCTCTGTGTTGACCTAGACTGGATTTGAACTAGTGATTTAGAAATAATATGCTCTGTATCCTATTACTAATCTCTTCAGCCACAAGTCCAACCCTTCCTTTTTTTTTTTTTTTCCCCCCACAAAGAGGATGCTAACATATTTAAAGCAATGCACATTTTGCTCTCAGAAAGAAAATTCAAGCGTATGCAAAAACACGTTGGGTCTTTGGCTAACCTTACCCCTCATTACCCAGGAGGGACAGAGTGTAAACAGAGGCTCATATTAGAATGTTCAGAGTGTGTATTCAATCTTTAGAAATCTGTTTCAAAGAAAAGAAAGGCATATACCTCATTAGAAAAGAAACAACAGGGTGGAAAAAAAAAGCGGGCCATGTCAGTTCAAACGAAGCCCAGATGCTTAAGTTAGTTACACTTTTCAGTTTAAGGCAATGCAAATCCATTCTCCATTACTGGGGAAGTGGAAAAAGGCATTAAGCCCTTGAAATGGCAAGAGCCAAGTTCTGTGCTCAGTCAAATAGGAAGAGGTTTAATGTATGATTTTCTCCTTTTTAGTCCGCTGTACATTGTATCAAGGCGGTGAAGAACATCTATGCAATTATGTAAACAGGAGGATAAAGTAGCACAACAGTTTGTAGGCTAAAATTGTTTCTTATTCCTCTCACCCCTTCTTCCTCTTTACACAGAAACAAACATGCACAAAACAATAATAAAATAAATCAGACATTATGTGAAGCTTATCCACAAGAGCAGATTCTAGATACAAATTGAATCCCTGAACATTAATTTGATCTTCTGCCAAGCACTGTAGAGGTTTTAAGAATCTGAGTTTATATTATGAATGAGAGGTGAAAAGAGAGTCCTAATTTTCACATTGTTTTCATTATATAAACATTGATGGGCTTCCTTATGTTCCTTGCTTTTTTGGAGAAATGGGATTAAACCTTAAAATGTACATTTTTATTTAAAATCTAACCAGAGCCATTCCTATACTTATGCATTAGCCAGAGGCAGGAGGCAGCTGATGCTACTTTCAGTGAATACAGGCAGGATTGGGATTTGAAGACAAAGCCTTTTCAGTTTTCCCACTAAGAAAAAGATTCAGCCACTCCCCATCATGGATCAGACTGCTGCTTCTTCCTGCGTGGTTTCATCAAAGGTGCTTTTTCCCATTGCACAGAGGGGCATTTTAGTTTCATTTCAGTGTCCTGTGTAGGCAACCATCAGAGGAACTGAAGACAGAAGGTAAATATCAAAAGGCACATTTTAGGTAAATATTATAAATTCATTACAGCATTGTGCCTAAGGTATCCCCCAAAGGATGTCAAGGAGTGTGTTCCTTAGATCAGCACTTTCTCTACTTCCTTGAAGTAGTCTGAGATCTGTGACAGGTATAGAAATAGGTGACCTGGGAGATGAGAAAGTTTGCTTTTGCTGCCTCTTGACCATCCATTTGCACCACTTAACTCCATATCTCTTATTCTAATGTAAATGCTTTGATACTGTGGCTAAACATAATCCGCTTAAAGTAGGATCATATAACGTGGGGTGATCCCTTGGGAAGTCTGCCATGGCACTGCAGCAACCAAGAAATTATAGTTAAAATTTGACTTTGAAAACCCTTCATGCCATTCTTTCTTCATAGGTATTAGTTCTTCCTGTCTTCTTGGATACCTGGTGTATATTCAATATGTGTTTTTCTTAAGGAAAGTTGAAACATCACATAGCTTTTGTGGATTTTCCTTGCAGTTTTTCATAGCTTGCATGCATTTTTAGTTAATGAGCTCTCTTTTAAAATGATGTCTTTTTTAACCACAGAAAGACCTTTTGGCAATTTTTTGCAAGCCTTTTTAATTTCTGAATGCAATTCTGAATGAAAGTATGCACTTCTCCCTTAAATATGTCAGTTTTACCCAGCTGTTAGCCAGTAAGTCATAAAAAGATTCCTCTGAGGTAGGCAGTGTATGTTATCTTTTATACATGCAGACATAGCACTATTGTACCACCCGAAATTCCATCAGGCTCCAAGCTCTGCAGAAAGTGACAAATGCTAGACAGGTATACGATTTATAATGGATGAGCTATGCAAGCAAGCTCTAGGAGTTGGATTGGATTTGATTACAAACAATAATACGACACAACCCCTGCTGTGGATAGTACACACATTGTGAGAGACAGTGCGGTCAGGCAGCATGAACACCGACTATGGACATGATCCAGAGCCCTAAATCCACCTTTGCAATACAATTATTCCACAGCTTTAGGAAAGCCTTGTCTTGACCAGTGACAAGTGGTGTTCCTCAGGGATTGGTATTGGTACCAGTGCTGTTTACCTCTTTGTCAATGACATGGTAGCGGGATTGAATGAACCCTTAACAAGTTTGCTGATGATACCAAGTTGCATGGTGCAGTTGACACACTGGAGGGAAAGGATGCCATCCAGGGGAACCTTGACAGGCTTGAGAGGTGGGCCTGTGTGAATCTCATGAAGTTAACAAGGCCAAGTGCAAGGTCATGCACTTGTGTTGGGGCAGTCTCAAACACAAGTACAGGCTGCGTGGAGAATGGTTTGAGAGCAGCCATGAGGAGAAGGACTTGGGGCTGTTGGTTGGTGAGAAGCTCATCGTGATCAGGCAGTGTGCATTTGCAGCCCAGAAGGACAACCATGTCCTGGACTTCATCAAGAGAACTGTAACCAGCAGTTCAAGGGAGGTGATTCTTCCCCTCTGCTCTGGTGAGACCCTACCTGCAGTGCTGTGTTCAGCTCTGGAACACCCAACATAACAAGGACATGGATCTGTTAGTAGACTTGATAGTAGGCTTCAGAGAGGCTATCTAAAGGAATTATATGAAAATATAAGAAGTTATCTGAATAAGTTTGTGCAGTTGCGAGCAATGAACTTGGAAACTTTTCCATGAAGTTTTTTCTCCATCACCAAAATTTTCACTGAGGGACCATCTTCCACACAAAAGTGAATGCTAGGTCTCTTGATACTGATATTCCTGCATTGGCCAACATTCAAGTATTGAACAGTACTGAATGCAAAGCTTTTCTACTCCTAGATGGGGAATGAAAAAGATCTCCATATCAAGCCACTATCTGAGAGTGCTGGGCATGCCAACAGAATTTACAGACTTGATGTTTTCCAAGTCACCTTCAGACTCTTCATACACTGGACAAGTCAGCTTGCCTGACTGTACCTGCTCACTTTATTAATGCACAGAAGTATGTTGGTGATAGCCATTCAATGTCTGTTACATTAGGTGCTAAGTAGGAGATGAACCTGCAAAATTTAAAGTTAAAAAACCAATTCTCTTGAGGCATGTTTTCCCCTTTTTCTTTCCTCTTGATTCTATTCCTTGGTTTATGTATTGACAGAAGAAAGAATGTGTAAATCAAATTGTCCATTAAACAGAGTATTGGTCTTGTGGAGAATAGAAGTTTAATGAAGATTTAATTTTTAAATATGTAATTAAACAGTTGACCCAAGCATGACTCATTAATGAAACTCAGGCCTGCACCATTAGAATAACTGTTTTAGAAAGTAAATGCCATTGTTTGCAGCAATATCACCTTTCTTTCTTTCTTAAGTAGCTTTGTACATTTAGTAAAATCACATTTCAGTAAACATGGGTTTTGTCCAGTGGTAACCAAAGAGATCAGTACTGTTTCTGTGAATCTGTGCTTTAGACTCTGTAATTTTGCAGGGGTACTTGGATCACTGTTTGGTGACATTTCAATGAAAGTGTCATGAAAGAAAATTGTATGCTCTGTGGGGATCACTAATACTAAAAATTATTATTAGTCTTCTGATCACTCTCAGCAAACACACAAAACAATTTTGTTTTTTGGCAATATAATGTAACAACACCTTCATTTGCTTTAGTTTGTGAAGCAAATTCATTTATTTTGCACTTTGGGCTTCTTTACTGTTCTCCTCATGTCTTGTATGTCACCATTTTATGAAGGGAAGTAGTGATGCTTTTATCTTTAATATTCTGTCAACAGATATTTTTTGCAAACTGTAAGTTCAATTATAAGAGTATTGACAAAAATTTAGCACTGACCTATTTTTGCACTTTTATGTTATCAGAATGACACTGATCCCTCCATCCTGTGTTATCTCATATTATCTTGGTTTGATGCTTTCAGCATTCTTTTTATTATTCACCATATTTTCCAAATTCTAGCTGAAAGGTGTATTTCAAGGAGCCAGACATGTTCTGTGCTCCATAAATGTTTCAAGGGATGGCTTCCCCTCCACCTCAAATGCTTTGCCTGTCGCCTACATGGCCCAGTGCCCTACATGTAACATATGGTATTTTGACAAATCCATTCTTCCAAACCATGGCCTTTAAGCGTGCCCGGTGGGAGCAAAAGGCTTTGGGGGCTGTTGCAGTATAAAAAAAAAAAGAAAAAAACCACTATATCTCATTTGCTATAGAGGAAGTTTTGTCTCATCCTGTCCAGTTGTGCATGTAGGAAATAAAATGACCTCTTGTTCCTCTCTATGAGCCGTATGGATTAGAAATTAAGCCTCTCTGGGGCATCACTGCATTCAATTCTATATTGGAGTCTGTGGAATCAGTACAGGCCTGTTGTGTATGAACTCTTGGTTCTGGTTATCAGTGGTTTGTCCAGACTGCTAAGCTATCACAGGTGAGGAAATGGCTTTCACAAGATAAAGAGCTGGTCTAGATTAACTTTTCCTCATGAGAATGGGAAGGGTCTTTCTGCCTCTGTGTACATACCTACAGACAGCATTGGTGAGTAGCATTCCTTGACATCTAAGGTGCTTCATGCTTTAGTATTTGTCTGTGCAGTTTCTTCCTTGTATACGTATATTCTCCATTCTTCATTCTCAGACGCCTTTGATACATGTTTCCACTTACTACCTGCTTGGCTTTGGGGTATTTAGGTACAAATTCTGATTGTGGAATTGATGGGAGAGTTCCCTTACTTCTCGAGACTGATTTCTTTTGCATGAGATACCATGTATGTTTTTAATCTGATGGTCACCCCATTTGATGCTGAAATGCAAAAATTTCATCAGTACTTTCCTGATGAAAATATACCGGTGTTAACAAGTCTTCCTCCTCTGCATTACTCAGGTTCCTTGTTGAAGTCACATACACATGACTATAATTCTTGTAAAGGCATATTTGTAGTTTGATTCCTGCCCCTGGTGAAAGAATATTTAGAGCCGCTGTGAGGAATGGATGACCAACAGCTCTTCCTACCAAGTCTTTTACATTTCCTTCATACAGCCTTTTCTGGCTTACCCATTCTGCCTTATCTTTCTCCATTTTCTTTTCTTTTTCCTTTTGCTTATTCCAGTTTATGGCTTATTGATTTCATAAGTCATACCAAGACCTCAGGTTCATCCCCAGGGTGTGGACATCTAGAAAGCTGAAACAGGGATGTCAGCATGAAAAGAAAGTGGTGATTATTTGGCTTTATCTGCCAATCCACAAATAACTTGGTGAACAGAGTTTCTGGCCATGAAATCTGATACCATTTTAGAAATAACAAATTTGATTCATTCCCAGTTTACTTTGGCTTCTGCTGATGGAAATTAGAATACTGAGTGGTATTGGTAGAGCGGTATACAGAGTGCAAAATAGTGCATCAACCTTGTAAGCTGTTCCTCTTGGGATCTTATAGCCATCTAACACAACACCTGAGATGCTGAAGAAAGTGGGTAAGGCTGCAGGCCCAGGTGATTTATTCAGGGCATAACCCCAGGAATCATCAGGCTCCTGTGATATTCTGGTGGCTCTTTAAAGCTCTTCTTTCTTAGTGACATCCCTGTGGCACATTTCTTGCCTTCCTGAATTTAATGAATGCCCTAGTCAATCTGAAAGTGTTTCTGGGAAATAGTTTGCTCCTCTGTGACAGCGGGTTTCCAGGTTGAACTACCAGTTTCCAAGCTTCATGTTTGGAACACATGCTAGAAAAGCATTACGGACTTTTACTACCAGGAGTAAGCAAGCAGTGCAAATGCCCATAATACCTACCCTATTTCATGAAAGGTAATTTATGGCTTTTAGACATGAATGATAAGGACTAGTTCTAATGTCAGAAATACATTTGGTTGGGTATTTTTGCTAAACTATGCACCACACAAGAAATTTCACAGATGATTGTTTTATTTCCTGACAGCTGCTGTATAAAGACATGACAAAGCTCTTTTCAGAGCATCCTTTATTCAACAACTATGGTTTTCCTCTCCTTTATGTAATAGCACCAGTTCATGTTATGAGTTCTAGCCATGCTGTGTACAGTGACATCCTGTCCACAGGCAAAATTCTCATTGGCTTCATGGCTAAGGTTGTCTGAGCAAAGGCTGCTGGTCAGCTCTGACACCTGTTCTCGGGGCAGAGCTGTAGCTCTTCCAAAGGTTTGCTTTTATTGCCTCCACTGAAGTCTGGCTCTTACCACAGAACTGCACTGGCAGAACCACAGGCTATTACTGGTGGGAATGTGTTTCCTGCCACAACCTGAAGTCTAAGGTCAGCTGACCTCAGTGGGAAGTGTGTAATGGAAAGTAACAGAAAGAGAATTTTATCTAGATTATCTTTAACACAGTAGATGCTACTGACACAAACATAACTCCTTTCACTCTTTTCAATTCACAGCTACCTCATCCCTGAACTCCCAGCTTCAACAGCTTCAGCATCTTCAGCAGCTCCAGCATCAACAGCAGCAGCAACAAGGTCAGCAGCAGCAACAGCAGCAGCAAAGCCAGCAACAGCAGCAAGGTCAGCAGACACAGACTCCACAGCCACCCCAGCAGACGCAGCAGCCACAGCCACAGCCGTCAGCTCCACCACAGCAGAACCAAACACAGTCCCAGAGCCAGAGCCAACCACCTCCAGCCCCACAGTCCTCGAGCTCCCCTCAGAAACCCAGCCAGTCACCAGGGCATGGCCTTCCATCTCCTCTTACTTCACCAAATCCATTGCAGGTAGGACTCCATGTACGAATCTCTAATGGTCTAACAACACAAAGTACACACTCTCCTACCACAAGACAAAATGAAGTGAAGGCTTCTGACCATACAGGCTGAGAAATTCCACTTTGTATTAGTTAATCCTTATAGGCATGCAGCTTAGAATATCTAAAAGGCTTGATAAGCCAGAAAAGCGTAACTGAAGATAGTAATTTCTGAAGAGTCCATATCATGAAACCCATAGAAAAATACCTACTTTTTCCATGGATTCAGCATGTGACCTTCACAAATGGCTTTTGGCCAGCAGTCACCCTTTATGATAGATTATGAGGACAGCAAAAGTAGCTGTTCATTAGCAGATGATCCTTACTGTCCCTAAATAAAAATAAATGTATGTGTGCAAGGGATGGATGGGTTATCTTGAATAGTTTATCCTGCTAAGAATCAAATACTTCCATTAAAAGTCTCAGTAGAGACTCCAAAGCTAAAAATACTAGTTAATGCCTTTACCAGATGCTCGCTGCAGTGCCACAAATGTTTTTTTTTAATAGGACAGCTATGGCACCCACATTGATGCTGGGCTCTTCCTGTCTTGGAATTCCTGGACAGAAACAGCAGAGCTCTGATCCAGTGGTCCTAATTTCTTATACCTGGGTATTCTTACACTACATCTGTCATGCTGTATTCACGTCCTGCAAGAACAGCTTTGACTTTACCCACGAGTGTGACCCTGAACAAACACCAAGTATCTTGTAAAGAGAGCAGAGTCTCTTTCACTGGGCAGTGAAAGTGCACTTAGAAACGATCAAAGTCTCTATTCACTTTACTCTCTAAATTTTGACACCCCACTTTAAAGGTTTTATCCACACTGATAGATTCAGCTCCATTTCCTGCAGAAATTAAACTGCATTAGCTTAATAATTAAAAAATCTCTTTTCAAACAATTAAGGGAATTGGTTTACAAGAAGCTATGTTTGCCATGTGGCTAGTTAAACCTGCATTAATCTGAGCTTCAACTAAATTGCATCAAATCTGATTTTTTTAATGGTTTGGATAATAGACTTAAAAGTCTGCAAGAGATGTGTCCTTGCTTCCTAAGCTTTTTCTTATAGTAGAGCATAATGTTTCTAGAGGTTCTCCTGTGTGTTGTCTTTTGGGCTGCTTAGGCACCATTTAATGCCCAGTCTATCATGCTGGTGAGTGTCTTGGGACTCTTTAGTATGCAGATTATTGACATATGGAGACGGGAATATTTCCAGAGGAGCTTCTGCTACATTTTATTGTCTTGGTACAGCTGTAATGTATGCACACCAACTGTATATGTTATACGTTGCTAAAACTGCTTGCTAAATATTGTGCTTCAAAAGGCATCCAGTTTTCCTGACAAAGCAAATGCACTCATAAATTAGAGTTGGGGTATGGAGGACATGGGATTATCTCAGTGAACCTGCTTCAAGAGTGTTGTACTAACACTGAATATGAAAGCAACGAAAGCAACCTTTCAGTACTTAAAGGGGGTGTATAAGAAAGATGGGAATGGTCTTTTTAGCAGGGCCTCTTGCAACAGGACAAGGGGTAATGGTTTCAAACTAAAGAAGATGTTCAGACTAGATATAAGGAAGAAATGTTTTACAATGAGAGTGGTGAAACCCTGGCACAAGTTGCCCAGAGAGGTGTTAGAAGCCCCATGCCTGGAGACACTCAAGGTCAGGTTGGATGGGGCTCTGAGCAACCTGATCTAGTTAAAGATGCCCCTGCTTACTGCAGGGGTGGGGTGAACTAGATGACCTTGAAAAGTCACTTCCAACCCAAAACATTCTCCTCTGGTTGCAGTGTAAGTCTCAACTGATTCTGTGTACTTCCAGTCTTATCTGTGACATACAGGTACAGGACCAGTAGAAGCACTTGCTACTCTTAGGTCTCCACCGTCATATCTCGCTTGCAGCAGTACAATAAAAATAAGTAAACCAAATAATTCCTTGCAATGGAAGTACCAATATCATTGTTTTTATGGGTTACCATGGCTCTCTTTAGCATGCTTTTCCTCACAATTACACTTCTGAGGGCACTCTGGATGTGGCAGATTCAACAGAAGTGGAAGGAGGGAACCAAGTACTCTCAGGTGGTTTCAGTTCAAATGTTATCCCCTAAACCTTCTAGAAACTTGGATTAGAGTTAATGAAAGACACCACTGTGAGAGGTCTGGCATTCCCACTGGGCTGAGCTCAGCCAGTACTGCTAAACCAGCTGCATGAGTGGGACACTTTCAGAACAGTCAAGGAATTAGAAGTCATTAGCTGTCATCTCTGGCTCAGCATTAAAGAGTTACTAATAAATTGGGAGTTAAGTATTTTGAATGTTCTTTCCTCTCTGATCCTCACCATTTAAAATGCCATGAAAACCTGAAGTTTGTTCACAGATACAAATATGCCATCTGCTGACATCTGGAAGAGAATCCAGAATTTGACACAGTACTTCAGCCTTCACCTTAGTGATGCCTGTAGGGTTACTTTGGCCTTCTAGCCATTTCTACAGCAAGCATAATACTTCTCAAGCTTCCCTGAGAAATGCTTAAGAACTTGAAACATACTCTGTCATATTTCTGAGAATGGTGAGACTTTTTAATATGCAAACAAGTGACACTCAGAAATATTTCCAGAGGAACTGCTGTTGCACTTTATATATGGTTGAAGGGTGTGTTTGGGTACTTATCTAAAGCAGAGCAGTGATAAGATCTCCTCCATGAAATTTGCCTTTCCATTCTGAATCCTGCAGAGAAAAAATGGTTTACCCTCATAGATCTAGCTTGAGGAATGGTTCTGAAATTATTTTATTCTGCACGAACTTAAAAACCCAAACCAACCAAACAAAAAAATCAACAAAAACAAACAAAATCAAACAAAAAAAAAATATAGGGAGCACATGTTTTGCAGCAGTTATTTCAAGTGCATAATAGCTGCTTAGAATGTGGATTTTTTAAATGTCTAATGCTTTGACTTCAAAATCGACCTAGAACAAAATTCAGAGATATTATGGCCTCTAAGGTAATGTTCTTTATGAACTAGAATGAAATGGGTTTTGTTTGAAGAATATTAAGGGAATAAAGATCAACTAAGTTAAAGTTTGACAGCTTAAATTTCATTTTTGAATTCTTGATTTTTTCATGTGGGCTTTATCCTCTTACATTATTCAGGATCTGTCTGAAAGATATTAGTTTAGAACAATGCAACCTCAAAAAATTGTCATGGAAAGTCAGTAATTCAGGAGGATGATTGTGTTTGTTTCAAAAAACTCTGAAGGATAACAGCAATTACATCTCAAAATGTACAGATGCTGTCATGTCCTTCAGAAGGCAAATTAAATGAAAGTGACTTGCTTAGGTATACCTGGTGAGGTACTTTTGCTAGCTGATCAGAAATTAATAATACGGGTGCAGCGTACAGCAGCTAAAAGTCTCAGAATGATTCTTGTCAGACTGTTCTATAATACTCTGCTCTAATTTTATCACAGTTCTTTACTCAGTTCAGTGGGCCAGACTGTAGCCACAAAACTGTTATATTCAGGAAGTCTTTTAATGATTGTGTAGAAAGATGAAAAACCTCAGTTTGGGTTGCAGGGCCTGGATTCTGTGTTGACATAAGCGGTGATGCTCCAGATCTACACTAGTAAAAGCAAAACACTGCAGAAACAGGGTCACCACTGATTTGCAAAAGACAACAAACCAGAGGAGACTTTTCCAAAGCAGAGCTATTCAGGTAGAGGATGGAAGAATATCATCTCTTCATTTTTAAATGGTGAGATTCCTTGTATGGATAATCATAGCCTGATTCTTACTTCAGTTCTGTCAGTTGTTTGAGACAAAGGAACCCACAGGCAAAAGACAACCTACCAAATGTGTTGTATTGCGTCTGACTGAGCCAGAGTTAAATTTCCCCATAGCAGACCTCCCAGTGCTCTGCTTTGCATTGAGAGCTGGAAGGGTGCTGACAACACACCCCTGTTGTGGCTGCTGCTGAGCAGGGCCTGCACAGCACCAAGGACGGCTTTACAGCTTTCCCCCCACAGTGGGATGGGGTGGACTAGATATTGGGAGGGGACACAAATGGGACAGTGACCCCAACTGACCAAAGGGATATTCTATATCATATGATGTTAGCTTAACAATAAAATCTAGGAAAAAGGGGGTGTGTGTGTGTGTGTGTGCTTGACCTCCAGAGCAACCACTATGCATTTGAAGCCCTGCTTCCCAAAAAGGGGCCATACACCACCTAGTAAAGGATAAT
>JAAGNO010002404.1:230331-255442 GCA_033439905.1 Ceryle rudis
ACAGCTTTCTAGTTCTTCAAAAAAAAAATTCTTCACTTTGGGAGCAAGTGGACCAAGTGAACACAGAGAATCTAGTGGGCTTGTTGAATCTGCCTGAGGAGCAATATTTTGGAAACCCTGATATATAGCCCTGATGTCATATCAGTCAAGGCTCCTTGTACAAATAATCACCTAAAAGAGGTTGCTTCTAGGTACTGCTTAAAAAACCAAAAAGGGACAAAAAAAAAAAAAAGCCACTCCAAATATTTTTAAATGTAACATCAAGCACTTTTCAGCAGTATTACTGAGATCTATCAGAGTGTTCATTTGTGGATTCTGTTGGTAGTCTTAGCAGATGCGGTTTTGGGCAGATGTTTAAAAAAATAATAATAATACTTTCTCCTTTTTTCTTGGTAGCCAGAACGTTTTGAGAGAGTGACTAAGCACAGGCCTAGAGATTATGAAATTTGCTTAAGTGTTAATGGCTTGATTGCTGAGTTACAGCCTGCCGTCTTTACTGGAAATTGATTGACTGGTGCTGCAGGTCTTCACACTTGACGCTCGGATTTGACTCGAAAATTCTGCCAAGTCTTTTACTCTGAAATTTATCTTAATTAGATCTGAAAGACCTGCCACAGCAGAATAGTCACACCGATTAAAATGAAAAACAGGAGAAATTACTGATCAAATTAATCATAATGTCGGGTTACAGCTGTAGGTCTGATGTAATTTGCCACTCCAGTGAGTTACATCGGCCCAGGCAGAGGAAAGAGAGCTGGTTTTATGCTGATCCGTAACACCAGGCAGCTTCGGGCAGCCCATCAGGACGTTTATTCCATTCATTCTCTTCACTTATTCTGACCTTAGTGCTGCAACAAGAAACAAATTAGGCAAAACAAAAAAATGTCCTTTTATCCAATGGGTCGCTCTGGAAATATGAGCTTTCCAAATCCTTCTT
Organism: Ceryle rudis; assembly: GCA_033439905.1. Taxonomy (NCBI): domain Eukaryota; kingdom Metazoa; phylum Chordata; class Aves; order Coraciiformes; family Cerylidae; genus Ceryle; species Ceryle rudis. The sequence continues at coordinate 231,269 of JAAGNO010002404.1, forward strand.
GTTTCATTTTGCCCCTTTCTCCACCAACCTTCTACTTTGTTTGAAGCAACTAACAATTAATTATGTGGAAATTGGAAAATAAGAAGGTCAGAAGCTACCACCTCAGGCATAAGTCAAGATGTCTATCTCTAAGAGAGCCTAGTGAGTTAGGATATGAGGGAATTAGGATCATTTAAGCTAATGGGTGTATAGCACCACGTGAGAAGACATTTCCTAGTAGGTGGGAAATCAACAGTCAGACTTGATATCTTATAGATGTGGTGATCCTAAAATTTATTTCTAAGCTATATACTTGTAATATACTGCACTCTACTATAGCCACTTTAAAAAAAAAAAAAAAATAAATTTACAAATCACTGGGTGAATCCATTTTTGAAAGAGATAGGTTGTGGGTCTTAAGGGGGCCCACCATAAAATTTTCATCAGGAAGAGAAGGCTTCAGCAAGTTTCCTAGTATTTGTTCCACCAGCAAGGTTTGAAAGATTTTTAGGACAACTTATCTTGTAGCACCATTGTACTTTTAGCTGCTGATCTGGGACAAAGTCAAGAAATTAAGATATTTGCCACCAACAGAGAAGGAAATGAAGCAAAGGAAAGAAAACAAGAAAGTAGATGAGCACCGTGAGTCTCATGAAAAAAAAAAAAGCTCACCTTTGAAATACACACAATTTTTATTTCAATACTATAATACCTGAAACTGATGAGGAATTTTCTAAGCGATTTTTCTTTTCCAGTAATGATGCAAGTTGGTTTCTCTTCATCCCAAAATTTCATTTTAATTTTCTATTTTAGGCCAGGGAAATGGAAAGAACTGAGGATAGGTTTTGTTTAAAATCAGCTTAAGTCATATATAAACAATTCATTACATAATGATTTAACAAAAGTAATTTAAGACATTTTTATTCATGGTGATGATATGAAATCTGCCGAAATACTTTGTCATTTCCAAATGCAAGTTTTTGTTTGCTGAAACATTTCAATATTCCGTCTTTCAGCTGCACTTGCATCAGAAATTACATCTTAAATTAGGAGAATTTCCTGCAGCACAGGGATTTGACTTATTTCTGAAAGCTTAGACACGATCAAATATCCTGTGAGGATTCCAGTTGGAGAACCAAGCTAGATCATGTTTGTGAAAGAGATTGGAAGGCAAAGCTGAGTTTCCAGAAGAGAAATACTGATGTATGAAAATAGCACATCATATATTGCTAGGATTATCTTTTTACTAAAGGAATGATGATGGTGTGTTTTGGTTCTTATAGGAGCTGAGGTTCTTTAAAGCTGTAATCACTGCTGCAATATCTTCTTGTACCTGTTAAGAAATACTCACATGCTTGTAAAAAGCATCAGGGAAGCAGTCAGACCTGGAAAGATCCTAGGCTCAAAGCAGAAATAGAGATGCCATAAAGAAAACCCCAAAATACAGTCCCAGTCACATTACAGAGTAGTACTCTGTAGTTGTGATGGCAAATAAATTGATATCAAAAGATTATTCTGAATGAATGTGTTAACAGGTCATATAAAAATTGTTAGTTGCTAATGCTTTTATGATTTGCACCATAGTAACCTTACAATCCCATTTTCAGCCTGCTGGATAGCCAAACCCAGCTGGAGTGCTGTCTCTGTCTCATCTTTCTCTCCTCTGTTTGGACAGTGCTATCTTTGTGGTCACTCCAGCTGGAACAGGATGGGAGGTGGTAAAGGCTGGTCTCCTCTTGACCTTTCCTCAGGGGGTTGGAGGACACCTCAGAGAGTGCTAAGTAGAGCTGCCAACATAGGTGCTCTGTGGGCTGTGGAGTAGGAAGGAAGATGAATAGGAAGGACTAAGGCTTTACTGGGATCAAGATGAATAGGAAGGGATAAGTAAGAAGTCAGTCTCATTCCTAGGATTTGTCTGAGGGTGTAACTTCCATCAGTGTCAAATTCCTCGGGGATGGGGCCTGGTTTTTGGGAGGAAAAGGCAAATCTTGGAAGGAGGAGAGGGGAGAAAAGCAAGGTCTTTGTTATTCACAGTGCCTTTATTCATACTGACCTTTTCCACTGGGAGGGAGACCCAAAAAACCCAGAAAGATTGGCATTGCAAATAGCTGAAATTGTGTCGCCGATCACCACTCTGGAATAAGATGCTGTGTACATTTCCATCCTACCTCTATCTGCACCTTTTCATTTCATAACAAGACCTAACACTACTATCAGGGAAGTTGGCAGGAGGTTTCTCATAGCTCTCAAATGAGACAGGAGCAAGCTCAATATGCCATTAGGAAGGTTTCCCGCTCTTCTTACTCCCTAGCTTTATAGAATTACAGCTTCCTTTTTTTTTTAACTGTCTTCTGACTCTAAAATATGTTCTCCATGCAATGAAAATGTGTCTGACAGAATTTTCAGTTCATGTAAAACAAATATAAAAATAAACAAAACTTGAGAAAACCAAGCCATTCTGAAAATGCTTGATGTTTTCCCCATAGACATTCAAAGAATATGTCTAGGGGCAAATCACTGATACTTTGAATGTACAAGCAGGTATAGAGATAACATATGTCAGTCCTGTAGACCTGAAGTTGGCAGCCCATGTGAGAGCTGAGTGAAAACTGCAGGGAAAGGAGGGTACAGGAGGTGAGGGAGTTTCTTTTACTGCCACATACAATCTGCATACAATATTTAGCTCTAATCTCCTTATCATGTTATGCTTTTGCTTACTGACTTCACTTCTGAAAAAATAATTTGCATCAGGAAGCAAAGTGCTCTAGTAAATGGGTTGCTAGAGTCAGAGCACCAGCCACAGTTCCAACTTTGTCACTGTCTGGCACATCACTTTGTCCTTCTGTTCTTTTGTTGATTCTCTCACCATTGTTTGATCTCTTTAGACTGCAAACTTTTACATTTTTTTGGTATAATGCAATGAGGCCTTGATCTTGCATTGGGCTTTTAGGTGCTGCTATAACACTAATACTACAAAAGCAAAGTATATTCAAGAGGAATTGCGTAGCCCCAGTCAGTCTCTTGCTGAATTCAGAGTAGTAGTGCTGTTGACTTCAGAGGACACAGAATCGGTATCCATTTTGTTTTCAAGTGTATTGAATATTTTGAAGTTTCTGTCAGCTGCTCAGTGTGCTGTCAAATGCACTAATGAAAGGTTTTCCTAAAGTTAATTTTCCTACTCGTAATACAATAACCAAATTTGCTTTAACACTTGAAAAAATCCATCCATACTAAAGAGAATCAGTTGCTTAATCCTAAAATTAAAGGTTATTGCATGCAAGAGAAAATAATTACATGCTCAAAGTATGGAAAAAAGAAAACTTTTTTAATATGTAGGTATTTGTATAATTAAAGACTAATCAAGCATGAAGGCTGCTGACTAAACCAGAAAATGAGATTGTTGGCAAGCAATATTGTAATGTAAATGCCATTTTTGTTTAAGTACTAAAGAGCTGGAGGAATGATATCCTGAACAGATTAAAAGCAAACAGCATTGATAATAAATATTTATCAGATTTCAAATGCAACACACAAAGATTTTTATATTTTACATGCAAAATATATTGACATTGAAATATTCAGTCACTTTTCAAAGGTTTGTTCACATCTTCACTTTAAAATGTTGAAAAGCAAGCACTCACTAGTAAGAGAAGCGGCTTTAGAACTCAGTCTTAACCTGTAGCAATGTCAGTAGTTTTTAGGCAGTGGAAAACAGCTGAGAGGTGCTAACATACTTAACTACAAATATATAAGATCAACTCCTGGGGCTGGAAGGTCAGAATTTTCTTTTTTCCAAAATGTTCACATTAATTTTTCAAAAAGAGCGGGAAGCTTCTCAAACTTTAATCCATGCCATGAAACAGATGAATAGTAAAGTATTTATGGAGGGCTTATATATATAAAGAAATTATCCCAATGTAACCACCATTCTGTTGTAGAGGACTGACAGTGAAAGGTTCATATCTTCACGTGTCAGTGCTTTTAAATTTTCATAGAAGTATTGTGATGGTTAAATACGCTCATCATATACCTTTGTGTTATGTTATTGTAGCCTAAATCTTGTTCAGAAGTGGATATAACGATATTTGAATGCACCACGAGTTGAGAATGAGGAGATGATAAAACTGTAGGACCAAATGTGTTCCCATTCCCATCCATTTTCTTTCCATGACACTTTTCCCAGGGTTGGCACTACTCAACATGCTGAGGTCCAGCAGAAACCATCTCTTAATCGAGCCTGGTCATGCAGCAATAGTTGAAGCTAATTTAAAACATCCTTTGACATCTAGGAAAAGAGGCTTAAACCAGTGGTTATGATAGCAGGCAATGAAGCTCTTTGCTTTAGTGTGTGCACCGTGTGTGTCCTTTGTGTTGATGTGTACCTCCTGTTGCTTCCTCATACATTTACTTTTCAGAATAATTTTCATCTCACTTGATTATGACTGAGAGATACAATAGTATGTCACTGACAGAGTTATCAGGGAAAAGTGACAATAGGGATTTTTGAATGCAAGGCTGCCTACAACATTATCAAATTTTTCCTAGCCTAGTGTAATTATATTCTATTAGCCTTTGGACAAAGGGAGTGTAGACAAGTTAAAATTAAATAATACTGTGCAAAAGTCTAATGCTAGTCTCTTGAATAAGCATTGATTTAATTTTCAGAAGAGTTGAGTCACTCCCATTGATGCAAACTGTAGAAATTATTACTCAGCCCTCGAAGGAGCAAAACTAAGGATATCAACCCTTGGATTTCTTAGAAAAATCTTGCTTGTGTCTGTAGGTTATATCATAGGAAATTGATAATTTGCAAATGTCAAAATTCAGACCAAGCCAGCCAGGTTCACACAATATCCTGTGTTAATCTGAGTTACTGAGCTCTTAAATGTATAACTTCACAGATAGACATAATAATATATCATCATTAAGAAACTTTATAATAAGTACTTTATACGTCCTCTAAGCAATTCATATTTACACTGGTTTAATGATCCTAAGGATTACATTGGTAAAAACACACTAAGGAAAATAATAGGAAAAGTACATTGCCTCATATTTAGACCATCAGACATTGGTCCAGCAATGAGATTAGAAGAGGCAGTAAAGCACATTTACATCAAAGATATGCAACTGATGGTCTGTGAGCTAGGTCTGACCCATAGGAAGCTTCTATTCAGAGTCTAAGTGAGCAAATAAAAGAAAAATAAAAGTCTTTTGAAGGCAACTCTACATGTGCTTTTCCCTGTGGGTTGTGCTGTTCCTTGTGAGTCCCAAGAGCAGCTCAATTACCTAAGAGAGGTGGGCAGCTTAGAAGTCTGCTTTTTAATATTTGTTTGCTTTTCCTGCATACCTGAATGAAGCACAGTAATAAGTTCTAGGTTGCCTGTTAACAAAAGACTATAATTCTTTCTTCTACAGAGATGGCTGGGCCTCCCAAAGTTTATTGACCCTGCCAAGCAGGTGATATTTCCTTGGTTTTCTGATTGTAGTGTTGTATAAAGTCAAAGTTACAAGAAGGGTTTACCTGTTATTTCTAGAAGGGAGATTACCACAGTTTACTGGGGAAAGCATGGTAACATGTAAATTATTTAAAGACTGAAACAGACACTTTCACAAGTCATTAAACTACCCTATGTCTTGGAACACAAAGAGGATGTCCCTGGGATATTTATCTGAGGGATCTGCAGGTCAAAAGGGGAATGGAATCAGCAGAAAAAGAAGCAGTCACATACAGAAAGAGCAATTATTCACAAAATAAAAATGAGGATAGTGGTTAGAAGTGTCAGCATATACATCTGAGATGCCTTTGGTGGGACCATTACTTATAAAAAAGTCATCACTGCCATTCTGCACTACATAGCATGTACCTATTTCATGGTAACCATGGCCTGCATAGCCTTCATTTCTATGGAAAAACTACAAAGAAACCTCAAACCACCTAGTGAAACATAGAAACGTCTCCCTGCTCTCTGGCTTTATTATCTTTGACAAGCATCAACCTAAACAGGACCATAAAATGCTCAACACTTGTATACATCAACTACATTTACCCTCACGAATCAATAAGTACATGCAAGCCTCATCTTCACTCTGTGGTTTTTAAAGTCTTCATCTGATTCTCTGGGTCTTTTACTCCAGATCACAAAAAGTAAGGTCACAGTCTTGGTTATAGCCTCAGTTGGAAGTCTGAAGACCAGCCAGATGCTGACCTGTTTTCTGGGACTGTCCAAAAAGTTACCCTATTTTCAGATAGAACTTGCCACTCATCTGAGCAACAAATATCAGAATTTGCAGATTATTTTCTGGACATGCTGTATTTGTTGGGGTTTTTTTATTTCTTCACAGGCAAAAGTCTTACTACTAGGGTTAGGCAAAAGTTAGACCCAAGGATATTCCATGATTCCATGCTTGACTCCAAACCAGAAGTAGACACAAGAATAGCAGGGTAGCTGATAAAGTTTTACATGAATGAAATAAAACTATGAAGTCTGATTTCATCCATTTTACTTTACCAGATGCATATGCACCCTTATGCCATTTGAGAAATTCACTCCAAAATGAAGAGCTCAAAAATTGCAGACTTTCAATACTACCAAAACACTTTCTTTGGGAGCTCATGGAGGGAAGGAATTCTAAACACAATCAAAATGTCCACTGCTTTTCAAAAATTTTCAATTCCTATTGGATTAATAATCATGCAATAGATTTTTCCATCAAAATTTTGTAAACCTATTTGCAAAATAAATGTAACAAAGTATTTTAAACTAATCCTCAATCCTGAAAATTGCCATGGGCTTCAGAAATACTACCTGGTGCTTAGAAAAGCTGAATCTGACATTTTTCCAGTAAACTGTGGAAAGCTACACACTGTTGAATATAATATTCACATTAAGGTGCTGTTTTTAAATTTCCCAGGGGGCAATTCAGCACATCAAGGCAACATGGGTAATGATCTGAGGAGGAGAAAGAAAAGATCAGTGCACTTCCCACTTCTGACAGCTGACAGACCAGGGTTTGCCCTACGAAATGAAGTCAGCCATGCCAGTGAAATGTTCCAGCACTAAGCAAAAGAGATTTACCTCAAGAACCGAGGTTTATAATCATCAGGGTGATAACCGCCCTCATTTTCCTACAACATGTTCCTTTCCTAAATGCCTAGCAACCTTCTTTTAAACAGCTGGACATCTCAAGACTTCTTTTTCATTAGGTTTAGTCAAAAACTGTGGATGCACTGAAAGGCAAGTCTGTTCATGGCATCTGGAGACATCATCTGGTGAAATCATCTCATGAAACAGTATCTTAGCTTCAAGTTCAAGCTTTTAACTGCACCTGATTCAGACGTGAGCATTCACCCAGGGTCTCCACATGCTGGTGAGGGATCTGATTTGTCAGAATAATGAAGGCTTGAGGACTTTTAGTTTTCCATCTTGGAATATAAACAATCCACTGTTCGTCACAGCTCATCAGAAAGAGAACCTATCCTCCTGCTTGTCCCAATGCTTGTGGTAACTTTTACAAAGGAAACAATTCTAACAGCAGAAAAAAGTCATGAGCTGTAATTTACTATGTGGAAGTACATACCTCTTTTCTGTTCGAGAATTGTCTGCTGAAAATTTGAATTAAATTAATTAAAATTAATTTCTCTGCTAGACAAGCCCACAAGGAATATTGTAAATATTCCAGATGTAAGCTAAGACTGGTTTGGGTTTGTTCTCTCTGGGAAGAAGAGGGGCTGAATGTACAGGTTACGTGATATTCTCTCAGTTCTTTGGCTGCGAGAGCTGCCACTTCAGCATAGCATGAGCAGTGCTTTTCCTGGGAGGGCTGCCTGGAGTTTGGATTGTGTCTGTCTGATTCTCATTTTGAAATCATGCAAAATGAAATTATGTTTCCTAAGCTGCTTTAAGAGGTAAATCTTTTAAAAAGTAATTGTTACAGAAAGATCAGTATAAGATACTTAGGGAGCACATGTATGATGGATGTTGATCAGAATTTAAAAAACAAAACAAAAAAAATGGTATTTTCTGAGAATAAAAAATAATCTTTAATGTAGGTATTGAGTGACTTCCTATCACTCAACACTAATTTTAATATGAGGAAGTGTTGAGATGTTTCTAGAAAGTACAGTTAAAATAAATCCCTAAATATCCAAGTGCTAGCTCCAATAGGATTGAGACTATAAACAAAATTTGACTTTTAATAATATTAGGTCAATATAGACTTAAAAAAAACGAGGACTTGTTCTGAAAATAAAGTTTCAGTCATAGTGCCTTGATAAAGATCCATGGCCCCTGGTCCTTTAAATATTGAACTTAGACTATAAAAATATCACTTCTTATTGATCACATGGTTATTAAAGTCAGTCAAATGCTCAATTTATATGTCAAACACTTGTAATATTTCCTGTATATATTAGGGAAAAAGAAGAAAAACACACAAACAGAAAAAAAAAAAAAAAAAAAGAAAAACCAAAAAACAGGGTGATAATATCATTGTGTTCAGTTGCATTAGATTTATTGAGCTTTTCATCAGTGAGAAATAATAAGTGTCACTAAGAAATGCAGTAACTATGCCAAGTATTTATCCAGGCTCAATTAATTTACAGCTGCATTATGTATGTGTTGTAGGTGTGCATTAGTTCATGTATATGAAGGCAGGAACATGCACATCCATGTAACTGAGTGTGATAGGATATATATACGCCATGTGTCCTCATTTTCTCCTTTCAGTTCACCTTCCCAGTCCCTGACACATACTTGTAACCCTGGAAAGGTATGGCTTATTTGTTGAATCTCAAGGACAATGAGGAAACTTAATAAGTCAACAGATATTAATTAAATGTTAAAGGCAGGTTTTAAAGTACCTTCAATATATATTGCTCCTAATGACATTCAAGTGTGCTTACAAGGGAGGTCAGGGGGGAGATCTTTACATCCCCCAGGCTCCCCCAAGATGCCTTTCCATAACCAAATGCTTTCATATGAGTAATCGAAAGAAACCTTTAGTCAACCACTGGGGAGTCTTTACAGCCTGGCTTCGATTGGAGTCTGAGTGCAGGCCTGTGAGCAGGAGGTGTTTGTAAGCATTTCTAATGGCATTTTGATGTACATGTACAAAATTGATGTCGGAAGGATCATTGTAAAGTCCCAAACAGTGGAATATTGAGGACATTTTCAGGTGGCAGTCAGATTCTGGCTGGGTGAGCCCAGTATATTTTCTCATGTCACAGTTGATTAGGTTCACAGGGAAGTGGAAAGAGTAAAAAATTCTCTTATTACTGCAGCAATGCCATATCAGCCTCTTTTCCCTTTGAATGCAACATTAGTTTTTGTCCAGAACTCTAACTGCTTTCTACAGTTTGGGGAATTGTAAAGCAGAAACAATTTTCCCAGCTAGGCTGACCTTCACAGTAATGAGAAATGACTGGAATTTCTCTCTATTTCTCTAACATTTGGGGAGGGGGGATAGGAGGAATGTGTTTGTTTTACCTGATACTATGTTGTGGGCGTCTATTTGGCACTTTGAGCCTAATTTTTTTCCATTCAGGAGATTACATGGACTGTTGCACCATCTGACCCAGTAGCCAGCCCTCAAATGTATAGAGAAGCAACAAAAATGCACTTGAAACCTTTTGTTATCACAGCAATGATGGCATTTTGTTTTAGCAATTTAATGATTTTTTTGTTTCATGGTATGGCTATTTTCATTTAATCCTCAGTAGTTGTTCAGATGATGAGCAATTATCTTGAGAACATTTAAGATTCTTTACAGGCCAGGCAGGTGGGGGAGCCTCAAGATGGACATACATCTGCAGAGTGTTCCTTTTGAGGCTGGTACTGTAGTACTACAACGATGATCATCTCTTGGGGATGGGATAAGAAAATTTTGCATTTACATGCAAAAGAAATACCATGTCCAATGAGTCTTTAACAGCATCACATCTGACTAGAAGTAGGAGTTGTTTCCTTGTTCTTTATAGGTGTTTCAGAATAAACTGCTTTCCCTGTGGAATTGGAGGCCTCCAGCAGTGCACGGTGGTCCAGGCTAGGTCTGCCCTGCAAACGCAGAAGTAGCATTGCAGAGGTATTTACATACCCACGACAAGTTTTGTGAAGAGTGAAGGCACTATGACAGGGCATTAAATGCAACGAGCCACCCAAGCGAACGTGCAGGGTCCCAGGCACGCTTATACAGCCTATGCTGAAGTCCATACTGCTGCATCTCCACTGTAACATTGGCACAAAGCAGATGGGCTCGCATAGGACTCTCCTTGCTCCTGATTACAGCATAGACCTATCTGCCACTTGGCATCTGCACTAGTAACTTACACAGAAGTTCCTGGAAATGGGCACAGGTGAAAACATTTCAAATAGAAGACAAATTGGATCAAATCTTTGTCTGCATGTCACTCAAATATGAAAGCTGAGTGGTAGTTTCAGGGAATTCATAAATGTCAAGTGTTTTCTTCTAATTATTGCTTTGTTATAGCTAGGACTGGCTATGGTAATGTCAAAATATCATGGAGGTTTTCACCATGGAGGAATAATAGGTCTCACGGTATTTCTAAGAGAAGGCAGCTGCATGATAGCCTATATACATTCAACAGTTTGACTGTACTCTATTTTTACTGTACCTGAAAGGTCTTAAGTGGTGAACATATTCCATTAAGTTTGAGTTACATTTTCCTATTTAATATTTCCATGTTATAGCCACAATATTAGGACATTTCTTTAGTTCCATGCTAATAGCCCACAATATGGGGATCAAAGTCAAGGAATATTAAATGCCAAGATCATGCTGTGACACCTAGAGTGGGATATCTCATTAACTGCAATTAGCAGACTCCACTTGAATTTTTTTAACCTCCAGCACTAGTGACATGATATAATACTAACAGGTGACTTTTTTTTCTGATTTGCTCTTTCACTCAGAAATACCTGTATGTCTGCAGCTCATTGATTATGAACAAGGTCAATAGGGGGAAAAATGCTTGAAATTGCAGGGAACATTTCCTTTGTATTGTTATAGAGCATTACAGGAAGCTTACTTTAGATGTCATTTTTCTAGTTTTATATTAAACTGTTTGGTACTCATCCTTGTCTTTCTCTTCTGGTCTTTTAAAGCAGATGTTTCTTGAAGCCCTCAACTGTTTCTTAGTCAGTGCTACTTTCTCTCTATATTCCTTTTACTCCAGACATGGTTATCATGAGTAAGAAAGATTGGGTTCATGTGGCCACTAAAATGAAAAGAAATAAATTAAAGCAAAATCTGAGTGGATCAAGACAGATCTGTTGGCTGTTGCCTTCTAGGAAAGGAGAATGCAGAGCAGAGAGGAGCAAGGAAGAGTGAAGACTGTCCTCACATTTGGATCTAAACTTTTTCAGAAAACCCTTATTCTCATTCTTAATATAGGGCTGGTCAAATCAGTCAGATCCTAGGAAAGTTGCAATCGGGGAGAATGAGGTAAGATAGCATTGTGATAGAGAAAAGCAGCAATCGCAAACAATACTTGTTAAAACAGAGCTCATATAATTCCTTTGCCTAAATCAGTTACAGAAAATAGATTGATAATCTGAAACACTTCTTTCTTTTTATTGTAGTTAGCAATGTCCAGCTTTGTCCTCTATTCGCAGTGTCCTGATATTTGATTTATACTTCCATCTACAGCTAAGTTTTACGAAGACATCCTAAGTCTAACGCTCATTCCATGCCAATGTAAAAGAGGACCAACTCTGTAAGAGGCCAAGTGCGATACATCAGTATGAAAGCAGTGTAAGCAAGATTAATCTTAACAGCTGTGAATTTTGGGAAGTTTGTCTTCATAGCACAACTAAAACTTTATGACTGTGACTTGGCTTCATCCTTGAGTTTCTTTTAAAAGCTTTGCACGTGAGAAACATTGGTAGAGCTCTCAGCACAACACCATGATCAGAGCCTTCCCTGCCTGTTGACAGTAAGAAGGCCTTCATGGAGTAAGGCAGGATGTGGTCCTTGGAACACAAAAGCATTACTCTGTTTCCAGGGCTGGAAATCAGTGTCTGGTACTTGTAGCCCTTAGTGAGAGAAGCCCTCCCTCAAGCATTTCTTACCTGACTAGAGCGAGAAAGTGTAGACTGTATTAAATTTGGCATGCAAGACAAGATATACTGCAACTTTAAAAATAGCAGCAATGTCTCCACATCAAGTGCTTTGGGACTTGGATTATACACTTGGTAGTTTTGTGTTTGTTTTTCTCTCCTAGGTAGCAGTGACAAATTGCTGGGTTAAGAACATACCCAAGTAGGAATGAAAGGTGTTCTGCTTCCTGATCTCTCTCCCTAGTGTGCTCTGTGTTACAAAGGAACCTTGTTACTTCTGTATGTAACAGGCTAAGTGTGTACTGACCAGCCAGTCTCAAAGCAGTGGGCTAAGATTTAATTATGCTTATTAAGAAAGGGACAAAAGTGCCTAAGATGAATGGAGAAGTTGCCTGCAGCTGCTAGGGTATGTTAAGTACCAATGTCACGGTCAACTCAGGGCCATCTTCTTCAAATTGAGAAAAGCTTATGTGTGGGCTTCTGTAATGAGAAGGAACATGGGATGTATGCATATAAGGTCCCAAATACAGAAATGGCATGAAGGGGCTGGGGCTGTCCTGTCTGCCACCAGCAAGTGGTGGCAGCAGAATCTCACCAGGCTTCTAAACTGCTCCTGCATCTCATTGGGCCTCACAGGCTGAGTCCTCACACTCCCTGTGACTGTTAGGAATTCAAATTCCTAAACTTTTAGAAGCTGCAGGAGCAGCCAGACAAAATAAAAACAGTATCTAAATATAGAAGAACTTAAAGCAGTATATAAATATTAGAAGCAGTGTTCATTCCTGGCTCTAGCCTGCGGGAAGCGGTTGAGTGCCACTGAACACTGCAGAGAGCCAGGACACTACTGCTCTCTGCTCTACATCTCTACAGGAAACCTCAGCATAACCTTTAGTGTGTGATCTCCTAAATGCAAATGATGTTCATAGCAATTATTTTAAGGTTTTTCTCTCCCTCCTACTGCCAGCCAGAATTAATGGCACAGCAGCAGAACAAGCAAGTGCTGCACAGAAGTGTCCAAGAATGGATGCCATAAATGTACATTGACAGCTTGCACCTCAGCCTGCCATGATCTCACAAGTAGAGTGCCCATGTGGAGCTAAACTCTATTCCTCATCTTTTTGTTAAGAGGGTCTCCTTCTCAGCCCATTTCCTCCACCCCAACACACACCCTCTGGACTCTCATACTTGGCCTTGCTGCCTTGCCAGAAATTCTTGGGTTTTTTTCTTTGCAGAATTCCTTCCAGAGAGCCTAGAAGTGTGCAGGCACCAGGTCTGGGCAGCAATGGAAAGTCATTCCAGAAAACAGCAGGCTAGCTATCAGCTGAAATGAGGGAATTATAGGATCCTTAGGTTGGGTGGAAAAGAGAAATGTGGTAAGCATGAGGTAGAATTACCTGCCTCTGTTCATCAACAGCCAGGCTTGCTCTCAGCCCCACACTCTTCTTGTTTCATCGTTCAGAGATTTCTGAAACTCTAACGATGCTGTTAGCACTTAGTCTACTTCTAGCTGGCTAGGAGGCAGTATCATTTGCTGGCTTTTCCATTCTGTCATTAAAGTAGTATTTTTAATATACCAGTAGTTCCTTTTTACTAATCTAGACAACACTGAAAGCAAAAATACATTAAATAAATCTATTTAGCGTGAATTATTTCCCCAGTTCTGCTGAGTATGCTTTCAAGTATTACTGATAAAAAGGCTAAGGAAAAGACAGCTTTAAAAACTACCTTTTTCGAAGATGTTTCCTTATCCAGACTTCTCTTATGCTTTAGTCAGTCCATATGTTAGCACAGTAATTTTGGCTACCCTCTGTCACACTGTGCCTTACTGGAGTGTCAGAACCAAATCACAGTACTCAGCAGTCATACTGGCTGTTGACTGTTGCCATCTTAGAGCAGTTCACAGCTCCATCCGCTCCTGCAACACAAAGATGATATTGACAAAGAAGACACAGAGTAGGAGTGGGTGTTAGGAAAGGATCTAGAAGAGCAGGCTGAGATCACCGGCCACTGGGCTGTGTGAAGTGCAAGACTGTAATGTTTCCTGCTCCCAAAGACATGCCTGTCTTTGCAGGCAAGTGAGACAATGGATTTACGATTATCTCCACTTTAGAGATGGAAAAATGAGTTAGTAGAGATTAACTAGCTTGTCCGAGGTCACTCAGGGAGCCTGACAGGCAGAGAACTAGGACCTAGTTTTCTGAGTTTGTAAGGAAGGATCAATCTCTAAGAAATAGTGTCCTAAGCTATGTTTCTTAATAAAAGAATCTCATATTAAAACGTTACAAAAGTAAAAATGCAATTTCTTTACCTTTCAGTATGATTAATGGATTCTTCACAACACAACAACAAAGAAAGTTCCTTTTATAATATAGAGTATTTGAATCATACTGTTTCAGAAAGTAATGATGGGGAAAAAAAACCCCAACTTTTCTTTGATTAATTCAAGGTAGATTTTGTTTTCTCTCTCCCTTTTTTTTTTTTTTTTCTCTCCCAATAACTTCTAGATATCAAATAGATGTATTTTAAAGTGCTAGGATTTGTCATGATGCTGAGCCAACTAGCAAGAGACCACCCTTTATAGATAATATAATAGTAGAACAAATTGAGTTTCCAGACCTTAATCCTCTAAAAAAGCTGAAACCAGAGGGGAAAACTTCCCCAGTGTTACTTAGTTTGTTCACCCTATTTGATTGCCGGTCAGTACATGAACCCTATTTTAGAAGTGATGCGATTTCTATCTAAAATAAGCTGTTTACAGTGTTCTATGGGCTATTACTGTTCGAATGCTAGTTTCTAAAGTTCTTGAAAGAAGTCTACATTAAAGCAACATTCAGAAGATTGTAGGATTGTTTTGTATTCTCTCTGAAATGGAATGTGATTTCATCTGCATCAGGCTGATTTATATGGAGTAATTTTGTTGTTTTGCTTTTCAGCATTTTATGAACTCCCAGAGAGATTATTGACCCCTGCTTTGAAAGTTTGTGATGAGAAGATATACCAAGAGTAGTCCTATTGTTAGTAATAATGACCATAATGGGCATAAATTCAGCTGTTCTTTTTAGGAGATGAAATATTTTCTTTACTTTTTTATAGGCATAAGTAGAGCTTAAAAGCAAAGATATGGGGGTGGGGGGTGTCAAGATTTTCTGCAAATTCCTTTCCAGTGTAATATTGCAGTGTACAACAGCTGCAGAAAACAGGTTCACAGTCAACCAGGGATACTCTGTGAATAACAACCACTAAGGAATGATCTAAGGATTAATTTTTAATTGCTTTGTCGGAGGTTCATGTGCTCATTTGTTAAAAACAGAGGCAGAATTACTAACACTTTCCTTTTGACATGGAATACATACAGGACCAAACCTTTATTGTCCCCTTATTAAAGGGAAACATAAGTTAAATCCAACAGCAGATTTTCTGTACCACAGCCTAAGGCTCTTGGGCTTCCCTGTGCAATACAGAACCATGCAGCTGTACTGGAGATTATGTGAGGTCTCTCTTTGTTAATGCTATACTGAGGATAACTAGGCTGAAAGAAAAGAAGGGAGGACTACCATGTTAGCACAGTCAATGGTTCGACTGGACAAGCATTTCTGCATTGCTGCTCTTGGTAGTTTGCTTTTGTTATAAGAAGTCAGTATATAAGATCAGAGACTGACCAGAAGGTCCCAAAGATAAGAGCTGCAAGGCCCTGAATCTATCATTCTGCTTTAGATGCAGATAGTCATGCTGTCCTTTAACTTCATGATCATTTGACTTAAACATGTCATTAAGGAACTGGACTATATAGTCCTGCCTAGTCAGGGCTCAGAGGAGGCACTTAATGCAGCTTCTTACCTCTCTTTGCTCAAATCCAAATTGCTAAGTAACACATAGACATGCCCAAAGTCAGGTGGTGGGACTCGGTGTGCAGTGTGTCCAAAAACTGGGAAAACTGCAAAACCGCTTCTGGAACAAGGTACATGCCTTTGGTATGAGCCTTTGGTACATGCCGTCCAACTGAGATACTGGAACATATGTTCAGTTGTCCCCATGGTCAAGGGAAAGAGTCCTTCCTCTCTGGAAGGCAGCTCAGGAAAGGGCCTTGTGATCTCTGAATTACCACCTAGAGTGTCTGTTTCCCTTTACCAACAACAGAGACAATGAAGGGTGACTGGCTTTGGAAGTGTGGCATTTGGAAGTAGGCGATGGGGGCATTCCCCAAAGAGAAAGAAGATGAAAGTGTGGCTGCAGTGTGGGCTAACTAGTCCCACATAGGCTATTTTTATAGCTTTGTGACAGAATATGGGCTTGAGAGGAGCATTTTTTCAAGTTTTTTTTCTCCTGTACTAATGTAAGGTATATCAGAATAGTTGTGACACTATTTTGTAAAACTAAAAAGAACACTAGTCAAAAAGACTGCATGTTTCTAAGATCATCACATGTAGATTAAAGGCTCATTTCTTATGCAATGACTTATGTATGCCTATCATCTCTTCTCCTAGATCTTCTGCACAGCAGGGCTGGTGTATAGGCTTCATGAGATGCAGAAAGATGACAGAAATACATAAGTGTTTTGATTTACCTATAGTCTTCTCTCTTCTATTCCTAATCTAGGATTTAGTGGTTTTATGATGTGTTGTATGTTGTGTGTCTGATTTAAAATAATTATTTCCATAGTCATTCCTGTGATTCTACTTTTTTATGTTATAGCACTTTTGTGTTGATAGGTTAGAATTAGTTATTTCTTTTATTAGCTCAGCAGTGCTTTGCTTCTGTACATGTATTCAAGACCTGTAATTTTCTTTATCCTTGTTAAGATTAAACTCTGTATACATGTTTTACTTGTGTTCTGCCTGGGTAATGGGAACACTCTGAAACGTATATATGACATATTTCCTGTTTTTTTCTTTGATATAACATGTCACTTATGTTAGATGGTAGACTATATTAGGCCTTTATTTGTTTGTTAAAGTTTATGGAGCAATCTTGCATTTCATGTTTTTTCTCCTGCACATTTCTTATACACAAAGACACATGCCCACACACTCAGAGTCATGGACTTCCAGGGCTTAGTCCTAAAAGCAGCCAATTCAACTGTGACTGCTTTTTTGTTTCTTCCTTTTATTCTCTCTCTTTTTTTTTTTTCCCCCCCTTCCGTTTTCCATTCATTCCTGTTGCGTTTTGTAATTTGGCTTCAAGGACATTTTTGATACAGGTTTGGCAAATATGTTCCATGTACAACATTGCTGTGGAGTTCCTTTCTTTTTATTGCTGCATTCTTGTACTGTAATACTGTAATTTGATTATTTGTCCATCTCTTTTTACTTTTAGATTTCTGAATTTATAGTGTTAGGGCTTGACTTTTACCTTACTTACATTGGCATAAGCAAAGAGCAGGCCTCCAGCTGTACTAGGCTTTTCCAAATTTTTATTCTATTTTGGAGGTAAAGGGTAGCCCAGGAATAATTTGATTACACACATTTTTTTCCCACTGCCTTTATCACTGCATACAATCCTGGGACAGGAAACATCCCCAAGATACTGCTGGGGATGAGGGGACCTGGCTGTCACCAGGACACCTCCAAGAGGAGGCAAAACCATCCATGTCCCAGCATTGACAGACAAGAAGCAGAAAAAGAGCTCCCTAGTGCTGCCCACCATATCATCAACCCTTCTTTTCCACAGTAACCACTTGTAAGGATGAGTAGATGAGGCTCTGCATCCATGGCTCCTCATGTCTGCCCACCATTCTGGAGGAATTAGGGCCATTCATAAATAAGGGGCCTGTAGTACTCTGTAATACAGCTCTTGTGGTTTGACTTACAGTTTTTCACCTTGATTTTATAATCTTTTAACAGCTGTATGATGAGGGTAATTTATACAAGTCATCTTTTCTGCATAATAAGATAGAGTGATGGATCTAGAGCTCAAGTAAACATTATATGAGTTACTGTAATTCATTTTAAAATAGGACTTGATAAAAACAAGGTATTATATGTGACATTTTCTACAGGAGTATGAATAAACAGAAAGCCAAAAGGAATGCTAGGATACATCAGGGATTTCCCCACCGCTGCAGTGGCAAGTTGAATAATTGATTTATCTTGTGAAAGCTGTCCAGAGCATTAATGGTAAAATTAGTGTTTTCTAAGGGATATATATGTAGTCAGATCACAACTTCAGACAGAAGGCCAGGCTTTCATTTATGTAGGGTGTTCTGATGATGTAAGCCAACAAAGTTGAACCAGTTAATTTATAAAGAGCAGCATATCCAGACATATATACAATGTTCTCCTGGATCTACCATTTTCTTGTGTAAAGTCAGCCTTCACTTCGAAATAGCCCCTTGTATTTATTTTTACCATTTATATGCTTATTAGTTAAAGACCTACATTTTGTGAGCAGCTTTGCTAGTCACTTAGATGCTCATTTTTTTCTGTACCTCAGAGGAATTTTTTTGTCCTCTATTAATATTACCTGTATAGAAATTATGACAGTGGCTTAAGTGCCCAACTTACAAATATACTAGATAAATATATAAATTGCTAGGTACTATACAGTAAACAGGAAGTAATATTCTACATGCAGATTTACCCTGAAATAAGAAAATTGGTTTTAATTTGAATCTTGTCTTTCTTTGGTACATGTGCATATGTAATCCAGTCCTAATGGGCTTTCAGGTATATTATTTAAAGAGAAAACAAACAAACAAACAGGATGAAAGAAAGGGAGTTTTATTATTCTCACTTTTCAGACAGGAAATTAAAAAAATTAAAATATATGGAAGAATTGGATGCCTAGTGAGATTTCTAGATCTCTACCCAGGGACCATAATTACAAGACTTCCTTCCTCCTCAAACATGATTATTACTATTTCCATCGCATATACTTTGGAAAGTTTTTCATGTTTCCACATGAAATACTAATTTTCCGACCCTGAACTTTCCTTTTAAGCAAAATCAATGAAAAGCTATTGTTGCTTTTACAGATGCCAGAGAGAATTATTACCATCATAGGCAACAATAAAAAAGATATTTTCACATTCAGTAGATTGAATTACTGAGAAATAACCTTATAATTACTGTATAAAACACCCTGATTTAACACTGTTTTTAATATCCATAAAGTTTTTGATTTATTTATCACAAGCCAGCATCAATGTGGTAACTTCTGCCTTGCTCTAAGATGGTGCAATTATGCTGACCTCCATGGGACTCCATCTGTTGCACTGATGGCTCTTAAGAGGCACATTATTTTTGGATAAAAATTAGCTAGGGACAAAGACAAAGGCCTGGTTTCACTGACACATTTAAATAAGCAGAGTAATTTTTTTGAGATCAAAGAAAATATTTTGGAGTTCTAACAGTATATCAGGTAAATCTGCTTTAAATTAGGTCTTTGTCAAACCAGTGGGGAGACAAAGTCTTCTGATATCCCCTAGTGTGGGATTCACCAGTGGCAATGTCAGGGAACCCTTGAGTTACAGTGGACTTGCCAGATGGACCCTTGTCTCTTGCTCCCCGCAGTGGAGCTGTTTTCACCAGTTTCTACCATGTTGGAGGTGCATGGGAACAACAGTATTGTCTGACTGGGTTGCCTCCAGAATATTTTTCACCATTGGTTTGCCCTTTTTAATTACAGAATTGCCAGTAGCACCCACTAGTACCAGTGGTTGCAAAGAGGTCTGCAGATTGCACCCTTCCCAAAGGTATATTTTGGCAAATAGTCAGGAACATAAATATGTCCCTTCCACCTCAAAATGGCTGAGATTAGGAAAAGAGACGTAAAAATTATTTCTTTGAAATGAAGTATTCTACTCAATTTATAAAACACCCATCTGTGAGGGTGATTTACATTTCCTTTCAAGAAATCATTTTGGTCTGAACTAAATGTTTCATATGACCTAAAATTTATTTCTTTTCTTTTTTTTTTTTTCTTTTTTTCTCCAGGTCTGCCAGAACTGTTTTGTTATTGTTTTGGGGACTTTTTTTGAGGGGGTGAGTAGAGTGTTTAGAGGGAATTTTTCAGTCTGCAAACAGAAAAATCCATTAGTTTCACAGCTGTAAGTGTAAATGTTTTGACTTCTGACTTCAATGGATAGCTTCTCTAGTTTACAGTGGCATAAATGCAAAAAAAAGAAACTCAAAAAATAATGTCTTTGGTAAGACTATTTGTTTTAAATAAACTATCAGTGTAATGAGAGTATCATTCACCTCTTTTGCAGATTTGAAGTCTGTAAGAAACTGAAGGGGGTGATTCTAACAGTAGTTACCTCCGTTTTAACCAATTTCAACTCCGCTTACCTCATTAAAATTGCACCAGATTTATATCCTGGTGGAAAGAAATCAGAATCAGACCGAGAACTTGGAACTTATGTTATTTTTAGCACAAAAAAAAATCCCTTGTTTTGTAAAGCACAAGAATTGCTACAGGGCCCATAAATATTTTGTGAATCTGGTCAACAGATGAAAGTAGAAAATACTTAGAACATGAAGAAATTCATCTGTCTGTCTATTGACAGTGTCTTATGGAAGAACAAGAGTCTAGGTACAATAAGGCAATAATGAATTTAATGAAAAAGCTACAGACATTCAGGTTGTAAGCTGAGCTGCTGTTGAAAAAGATAGTACATATTTTTGCCCGTATAGCAGAATTCCTTGGCTGAATGTCTATGAGTAGATTTCCATTGATAATAAATAGTGAGGAAATTATTTATTGTAAATGATAATTAGACTTTCCTCAGGCTATGCATTCAGCCAGTAGCAGATACCGAATAATAACCTAGGCATTTATCTGACATTCTGCCTCCACACACGCAAAAAAAGCGGATCACAGGAGCTAAAGTTTGCCATGACTTTTTTTAAAAATACAGTAATATCAGCATAAGGGTAAATTAATATTTGCATGTGATTTCATGTCATGTATAATGTGGAGTATAAGTCACACTCCATCTTTATCTGCAAAGCAGAGAAATCCAAGTCACAAGAAACCTGGACACAGACCAAGACAAACTCTCCAGAGTTTACCCAGGACTGCATTAAGGCCTTGCATGCCAGCTAACTTTAAGCAGTCTTTGCAGGATCTCAGCCTCAGATTTTAACCAATTTCAAATTGATCCTTGCAGCAAGAAAAAAAAAAAAAAAAATCTTCAGTTTATACTTGCAGTCATCACTCACATTCAGCTAACAGCAGTTCTTCTGTTACCTCAAGCAATATGGAGCTATGCTTTTGTTATAAGAGGATCTCGGTTTCATATACCCTCTTGCCATCAATTTATAGTGCCTAGCACAATGGCAATTGCAAAGACCTCAGAAACAATACATTCCTAGCCTGTACGTTTTTAATTACATTTCCAAGTTTCATTTGCTGTTGGCAACTTGATGTTATTTTGATTTTGCTGAGGTGAAATATATGAGTTTCAAATACAGCTTTGAAATTGATTAGGAATTAATATGGCAGCATTACAGACACAGTAGATTTACAGCTGCTTTTGCAGCTCTGGGTGAACTCCCACATGGAAAACTTACTGTGACCAAATCCAGAGTGACATGAGCAAAGTGACTGAGGCTGGAGATAAGATGTCAGAGAAAAGGAACAAAGGAGGTAAAAGCAGGAAGAGAAACTATCGTGGAAATGAAAAGTAATAATAATAAGAAAATAATTATATCCACACACACACCCCAAAAAAAAACCAGGGAGGAGTCACAGGAAAGGTGAGACATGGCTGGATTATTAAATAAATAAATACATTATTTCAAGGCCATCGGTAAATTTAAAATAACTGGTAAATGTACTGTACACATCTCAGAAGAACATTAACAAACTGGACCCGGAAAGCCCTAGTGGCTGCTGGGTCAGCCCAGCCCCATGCAGCAGGCATAAGCAAGCTCTGGCAGTGCTGCCTCTGGGACAGGACTTGGAGCTCATTTTGGGGAGCAGATTTCTTGCTGACACCAAATGAGATGGGAGTGCCTTGGAGGAGAGAGTTCTCTGCTGAAATGTTACATGTGTGGCTGCATTACACTGTTAACCCTTCTGACTTTCCTCTTCTGAAGGAGCTACATTGAGGGCACAATTTTTGGCATGTTAAATCTAAAATTGTTACCAGTTTATATGTAGGTTTAGGTACAGAGTGGGACTACTGGTGAAAAAGAGGACAAAGAGTGTGTGTATGATAAACAGTGGGTTTAAGTGCTGTAGCCAGTCCTGCATTAGCTGGTGGCTTCTTCTTTACAGCTAAATTAAGCCTTCCAAAGGTGAATGTGTCAGGAGGTTGCTACTGCCTGAGATGCAATATGCTCACCTAGTGCTGATGCAAGGATGGGGAGTGTAGGCTCATAAGCGTTCATTGCTCTATCTTTAGAAAAGGAGTAGCACAGTAACCTCCCCACTGACAGACAGTGAATGGTTGAACAAAATCACATTCCCCGTCCATCACTGGGCACCCAGGTGTGTGCTGAAGTAATAAAATAGTGCCCCAAGGAAAATATTAACAGTATCCTGCTAAGGGACCCCCAGCATCCTGTTTTGCATGCCCTCTCCCCTCATACAGACTTTTACTCTAGTGGCTATCACCCTTTATATTTATTTTATTGGAAATGTGGTTTTGACTTCAAGGTTTTCAAACTAAATTTTGTTCACAGTTCTCAAATCTCATTTTGTATACTGAGATTTCAGCAAAACTCAAACATCTAATTAAAATCAGTATCTCAGCTGATTTAATATCTCATATATTCTCCATGAAACCTGGAAAATAGAGAGAGAACTTCTCAAACACATGGTATCAGTTATGTCATTTTGACCTTTATCTTTGCCAGTCATCTTTCCACTTTCCTCAGGAGTCATCTGTATCATTCTTCAATTCTGCATGAAATCAGTGCATCTCATAAAGTCAAGTTTGGAGCTCAAAGCAGTGAAGAGAAAAAATATTCTGCATAGTTCCAGTTTTAGACTTAATCTGGTTCACTTTCAAGTCAATGAGACTTCAGTGTAAGCACTTAGCTGGCACAGAAGCAGATCTGTTCTGTGATGCTATTACATTACAAATAAATGAAGGTATCCATATGGATTTCCAGCTTACAAATGAGGATCTCTGCAGAACAGCTAGCTTAGAATTTTTAAAGAAGCCTTACATACCTTCTCAGTCAGCAATTTGTCCTTAAGCATTAAGTAGGATTTATTCTTTAAAGGGCAAAAGAGAAGGTCTGTACCTAAATGTCTGACTTTTAATATGAATATTTGAATAAACAGTTCTAGGAATGTATAACGAATATTGTCCTGTAAAACAAGAGTATTGCAGAAATATTTTTGCCATGAAGTGTCATATTATCATGGTGTCACCTCACGTTGCATTTTTAACATTTTTATACTCAAATGGTCATATTTACATGTGCACATGCCATTTACATATTCAAATTAAAGACAAATAAATGCTTTAGATTAAGGAGATTAAATCAGTGTCTCATGGTTGACACACTTTCTACACCGGCTAGATCACTGAGACCTGAGTGCTGGGCTTTTATACAAGAAGACAGATGGCAATTCCCTTTTGATAAGAGTTCATTTTTTTAGCAGCAAGGGAGCCCTGAAGTAACCATTTTTCTTGTGGGGAAAGTATCTTTCAGAAGCCAGATAAATCATTCTAAAATAGACGAACACAAGAACCGAGGAACTAATCAACCTGAAATGAGTTGAGTTGCAGCCCCTTTCAGAAAGTTTAGGAGACTCTCTTTGATTTCGTTCTTGCCACACATGGGAACTACTTCAGGAAGTTAAAGAATTCAGATAATTTTTTCAGCACTCTTTTCTATGAGCACAAATACAATTTATGATTAGAAGTGATGCAAAATTTCATCAAGTCAGATGAGGTAGTTTGTTTACAGTATGTTTACGTCATGCATGAAATAAACAGCCTTAGATATGTTAAAGACTGCACAAACATAAAGATAACCAAACAGACTAAACCAAGATGTCTCTGTTTAATTAAAATCTGGAACAGCATGTGCCAGTTTATACAGATCTGGAACAGTTCATGCTTGCATGTTATAAATGTGGACAGCCAGAAACCCACAGGACTAGAGCCTGTGGGTAATCTCTAAGTACTGACCTGATGCTGAAGGAGTAAATCAGCTACTCT